>JAMKCH010079717.1:0-100029 GCA_023653785.1 Ophioderma brevispina
AAAAGATGATGCCATAAGATACAATTATGGAACTACTGTTTAATATATGATTGTTTTACAATAGTGCATTTTAAGTAATTTATTGATGTGTAATTTCTGTTGAAGGGGATGATCATGTCTGGCCATTAATTAATGGCCTTTTGTCATCTTAAGGGTTGCAAAATAAAGGATATGAAGGGATCCCATTCAAGGCAGTTATTGAAGGAGCAATCAATTTAGAAGGACCAATTCACATGTAAAGAATAGCAAAACAATAGTGCCTAACTTCTAGGGATCAGGGCAACTGGAAGGGGCACCGACGGCAATTGCCTTTGGTGCCCTTGTTTTTTTGCATCCTTGTCCGCCAATATCATGCTTTAATTTAGTGTGTCCTTGCATATCCATTCAAATGATTCTTATGTATATCTTCATGATAGGAATCATGATCTGGAAATTAAAAGTAAAAAAAAAAAATAACAAAATGGAGTTCAAGTAATATGAGGTTTAATTTCAGGTTAAATCGTACTTGCAGCAATTTCACTCCATATTCGGAGGGGCTTGCCAATACTTTTGCAGTGAAGCATGCTTTTACTCCTTGATAAAATAATCTAAGAGTAAGTCACTCTTAAATTGTCTGTTCTCAGTTACATGAGTGATGGTTTCATCTTCTGATCTGAACAATTTCACTAAGAAGTTTGCTCAAGAGTGACCCTCATACCTGCTGTGATCAAAATGCTCCCATTATTTCATAGAATCTCAATGTTTATTTTTGGAGGTATAATTAATTTTGATATTACTCATGCTCAATTCAGCTAAGCTGTTTGGGGGAATATTTGAAAATCGAGAAACGTGGCCGCAGGGAAATAAAATCACTACTGCATTTTCAAAAGCCTAGGATGTTATGGGCAGTACACAACGCAAATGTATTCACAGTCCATCATGAAAAGGGACTGATAAGGAAATATGATGATATAGTAGCTTGGGGGTAACAGCTGATGTGGGAGATGCTACAAGCAGGTTGGTCAAGTTTACCTTTGAGGGTAACAGTCAGAGGTGTTTTGAATCAATCCCATAATGCCATTGCAACAGGGCGTATAACTTGTACTGTATTAAACACATGTCAGTACTTAGGATTATAAAAAGTGTTCCAAAAGTTCAATAACCACAAGACATTTAATCATGCCAAAAAATTTCCCTAAGTGAATAAGTACTAACGTTTTGTGGAAACTAAAATGAGGTTGCAAAAGCGGGGGGTTTATGTGATAAGAATAGGATTTTTGGTGGGTCCACATGACCCTATTGAGGTGGAAAAATTTCCCAAACGATGCATTGTGGGATTGACTCATTACACCCTCTGGTCCTGTTCAGTATCGGTGTCATTCAATTGCTTCAGCCCTCACTATGAGGCTAAATATCATTTGCCAAGGGGCAACGTTCATTGACGGGTATACAGCAATAACAGGACTGGACTTGTGTATTCTGGGTGGATCATTAAAAAAGGATTCAGGTGACATTAAAGTGATTGAAATGTAGACATTGGAATTTAGATTATTAGATATTAGCTTCATATATCCAAGATGCATGCATGTGCCCCCCTTCCATTTGTAATTCTTAAATTTACTATACTATGGACAATTGCCATTTATGGGTAATGTGGGCAAACCTTCCAAATGATTATTTTGTGCTGGTTTTGGGAGCAGTGCCATTCATGGCCCGAACTGACCGTTGACCTCCTGACCGGCCCGTGCGTAGCAGTAGTACATCTCTGTGCCTCCTCTGAACTTTCTGAAACCTGTGAATGATTTAAAAAACTGTAAACAACACAAATTACCCTTCTGCCTATATGAGTTAATTGTACTTATAAAAATACTGATTTATTGATTACTGACGTTTGTAGCGAAGTGAGAAAGAAATTGACTATATACAGACCGGGAAACAGTAAAGGAACTGGAGAAACTAGCAAGAGTCAGAAGTGGAATTAGTTGAAGAGGAAGAAAACATGGAAGTTGGACAAGATGAAGTAGGCTTTGAAATCAAGGAAACAATGTTTTATTAACGCACTGGGGTAAGAGAGACACAGCTGAAATGCTTAAAATGTGAGATAAAACTGCACCTCACAGAAAATAGCGAAATATTTATGTGCTTGCAGACCACACTAATAACCATTCAAGCTGGAAAAGTGCCCACCATTTCGTCTATCTTCAAGAAAGGTGACTAAAAAATTGTGATATAAACTTCTAAACTAAAGGGCCAGACTCACGAAGAGCAACTAGATGTGAAAGCCACCTAGCAGAACAAAGCTGGATTAGGAGTGGGTTCAAACCATAGATCATCTACTAACAAATCAAGTCAACAAAAAATCTAGGGAATCCCACTGCATCTAGCTTTCATAGACTTATGAAAGCCTTTGATTCCATGGAAATAATTCCATCATCCATCATTGAAAACCTGGGTATAGAAATCACCTACAAGACTATTAAAGAAATATACACAACACTAAAGCTACAATACACTCATGAAGACAGTGAACCAATTAATTATCAGAAGAGGTATGTCCGACAAGGAGATACACATCACCAAAATTGCTCTGTGGCAGCCTTTGAAGAAAATTTAATGACTGGAAAGAAAAAGGAAATTAATATCAATGGAAAGAACTAAACCACCTATTTTGCTGATGGTATTGTGTATTACCTCTGAACTGCAGAGGTTGATCTGATAGGGAGAGCAAAAAAGTAGGACTGTCAGATGAATATGACAAAAAAGGCCATGTTGATAGGCATGTCACATCGAAGAAATCAAATCAGACAACCCTGAAACAAACTGGAACACGTAGATCTATTTAGGACAGAAATCTGGCAAGAATGGAAACCAAATCAGATATCAAGAGGAAAACAAAAACAATGTGGTCCAGTGGATTCAGCACTAAAGATATGAAAAAAGTGACAATTGCTTGCAAGGAAACCTTCAATCAGTGTGTGTTTGTCAGCCATCACTTATGGAAGCGAAACATGGTGCTTGAGCAAGGAAATGTAAAGGATAGTCCAAAAAACCAAAGAGTATGAAAAGAATGATGCTGGGATTCCAAGAAGAGAACATAAAACAAAATATGGAATTAGGGAAAGATGGAGTAGTAATGGCAAAAACACTCAAATGGAGATGGGTGGGACATGAAAGACGGAGCAGAGTACAACACAAACATGTGGCAACCCACTGAATGGTAAAAGTAAAGGATATGGACCCCTGGAAGATGTCGTACGAGATTGTCAGGCATAAATAGGAACTACAGCCCTGGCAAATAACACACTCAACCTTTGCCCATCTTGTGAGATTGGGCCGATGAGGAAGACATGCAGATTGCCCTGCAATAGTAAACACTGAGTGTGAAACAAAGTGTTACCAGATGAATAACTTTAATTGAAAGTACAATATGTAGTTAAAAATGTACACTGCTTTTGGTCTAATCTGTGTTCATTTCAGTCTGAAATATCTGCACTGGCACTGCATACCCCATGAAAATAATCATGCCCACGTGTGCTTGCATGCCATTGGGCAAGCACCCCCTTGGAACTCCCTTTTAAAACCTTTGTGAGGGGTTTGAAAACCCCTTGTTGTAAATCATAGTGCCATCCCTGGGTTTTTTTTTCCAGTAACTGTAATCAACCTTTTAACCAGTACATGTAGACTATATTGTGCGTAGACGAAACAACAAACTATATAACAATTCTGTGTCACCATCGGGGTGGGGGGGGGGGGGGGGGGGGGGCTAAGGACACCAAGTGTAATTTTCATAATAAATGATTAAAATCATATAACTGTCTGTTCCCGCGTCATAACTCTAAACTGGCACCATTTTCTTGAAATCATAACAATATCACCGTCATTTCTCTTTCCAATATCAATTGACCAGTGGATAATTGTATATACTTCAGCAAACTCATTACTAAAAATATTACAATGGGCCCGGTATGCGGAGATATTGTTAGAGTAGGTGTTATCACCTACACGATTCGTGATTGAGTAACAAAATACCCGTCCCTCCGCAATACTACCAAATTTTACATTATAATATAGGTCGTATACCTAAGTTTTTATCTGAAAACGTGTTAACTTGAATAGAAAGGTAGTTACGCAATAAGTTACGAATTTACTTCTGCACAAATTTGTAGGTCAAAGCTACCCAGCAACATTCTGTCATGATGTTGTTTGTTCTTTCTTCCTTTTCGAATAAATGCAAAATATTGTCAAAGTGTATTGAACACGCATTATAGAAGCACAAGATTTACTTATATGTGGATGAGGATAAGTATGTGTGTTTACTTCATTAAAAGTACTTCGTCTAAATCGGTAACACACCTGAATCTCTTCACCCGAACAATATAACAATGGTACTTCAATCCCAGATGAAAAGGAATCTGAAGTAGTTTTTTATCCCATACTGGGTTGGTAATTGATTATCTTTAGCTCCATTGTTTGCTGAACTAGTGTATCTATTGGTCACGATACTGGGGGAAATAATGAAGTGCATTTTTCCTTTTCCAAGAAAATGTGCCAGTTTTATTTGCTGGAAAGACGGTTATAATTTTAATAATTTATTATGGATTTACACTAGGTTTCCCCTTAGCCCCTCGATGGGGACAACACACAACAGCATAGAAGGACATGTCCCATAGTCTACAGCTGCTTTCTGAGATGTTTTGTGATATACCTCTAATACTCTCAATGGTCACTCTATAGATTTTTATCAAAAAAGCATTCAGTACCATCTTGAAATAAAATGAAAAGTTTGATAAATAAAATTGATAGTGAGATTTGAGATTACCTGCTCAGACTGCCAGTGGCTATAATAATTCTGGTTGTATACTGTACTGTACAACATGGAGATATTCTATTTGATACACTTGCTACCCTTGGAAGAGCAGCTATATTTTTCACAGGGGTGGGGTGGGGTGGGGTGGAATTGTTTCATTTTTATTCACAGAGTAGAAATGAATGCTAGCCCCCTATTATAAGGGGGTCATAAGCCTTTTTGGTAAGCTCTGTATTGTAGTAGATAAGTATAGTCCCACTGGTTTGGGATGTGAATGGTTGGAATGGTAGAATTAGTATCGGATGGTAACTTCAAATGAAAAAAGTGATCAGAAATTCAAGGCTGGGGGAAATTTGCCAAATTAAATTACCGTATTGTTCCTAATAAACACCCCGGGGGCGGTGCATTTTTCAAAAGAGGGGGCTTTTATTACAGTCAAAAATGGAAAGTCAAAAATCCCCGCAAAAATCACCTTACACAGTTTATAAAAGATTACTGGGGACCGTACGGACAGTAATTGCTAAAATTTCCGATTTTGCCCTTATTAGGTTGCTTCTTGTCCTATCATTTGCAGGGTATGTTAGGATAGCTGTACTTGTTCCAAACATGCAAAAATCTTGATTTTTGATTTTTTTTTGATTTTCTGATATATCAAATCAGTGATAGTGCCTTTTAATGTATAAAGAAAAATGTAGCATTTTTAAAAGTGAAAAGACAAAATTAAATATTGTGCCGACATGTCCCTTTTATATTACCTCCTGATAAGTGACTGAATAACAATTTGGCTTCCTTAATGGGTCAGGTTGTTCTTTATAGAAAAAAAAAACAAGAGTTGAAAAGCCACACAATTTTCCCCTTCAGTAGTAATTATATCAGAGAGCCGGTCATATGCATATCCATACACGCACATCAATTTTGAATTTGATAATAACCCAGAAACCCATAGCCTGTAAGCCAGGTGCATGCACACATAATGCAGGGAACCCTGGATTTTGTGCTGGATAAATGTCGTGTTCATTGCTTGCTGGTGCCTAGCCCGTCGCAGATTGGAGGCCTTTCAGAGCAAACATATTTAATCTGGCCAGTGTACTGTGTAACAAATACTGGATACTGCACATCTTTATTCTTGCATATATTACTGATATCGTTTCATGAACTGCCTAGCTCTATAGATTCAGTTTGTGAAGAGTTAAATTATTATATCACACAGAAAAAAAAAATGGGTTGACGAAAATAAAGGCCTAGTAAAATTATGATCTCTGTACACATGTATGGATTAGGTTTGGTCATTTATATTTTGTATTTAATTTAATATATTCACTTTAGGGAGTGCATATTGCCAACTAAGTAGAAGGTCAAATAAATGCTCCAAGTTACATAAATTGTTTGCACCAATATCTATTTTAAGCATGCAAAGGGGAAAAAATATGGAAATTACTATTCAGATTTATAATTCCTGGATGACTTTAATTCCAACTGTCCAAATGTCCAAACACTGTGGTTCTCAAATATGATCCAGCCAGAGATGGGTACAACGTCTGGCTGCTTTACTGAATTCTGCAAGGTGCTTGTTTGTGCATTGTTGCTCCAGCAGTGGGCAGACCAAGAGATGTTCCATTGTCTGTGGTGCTGTTCCACAACCACAGGTAGTGTCCTGATCTGCTTCCAGGTAGCCCCATTTCTGCAAGGAAACCTTAGATCGGCCAATTCTCAATCTGATTCTCAATCTGTTGAGGCATCGCCATTCAGCCCATGAGGAGTCAGCTCAACGAGGAGTGAGGACTACAATGTTTCTTACAGTAAATCTAATTGCCTCATAACATAATACTCTCTTGAGTACCATCAAAAAGAACCTTTTTTAAATCGTAATGCCCCAGTGTGCATTGTCACTGAGGGGGTAATTAAACATCATATAGCTTTATGAATAACCATGCTTTTATTCCATATTTCAGTTATTCTGATCGTGCGTTTTGGTGTAATGATGAAAGTTCATATCACAATCTCCCATAAGACCACTGTAGTTTGTAATTTTTTGTCCGTTTACGGACATAAACAATACAAAAGGCGAATTTCTTGGCAGAGACAATCGAATTTGCACATCAGATTGTACCCATCTATACTTTACCTGACGTTCCGATGAATTCCAAAATCTCACTTTTTTGAGGCAAGTCGCGGGGACGAGGCTGTGGATCACAAAAATGCCGCTTTAATAATAGCGTATGGGTTATTTTGTAATACACATTGTGGAAACTAGAGGTGTTATAACCCCTTAGCTTGACATTCACCCAGCAGTGCCTGCACAATGAATAGTTGCATCATTGCATTTAGCAATGTGGACACATTTAAAGAGACAACTGCACATTGAAAAAATAGTGTGCCCTCATAGAGTTTTCAAAATTGATATTTTATATACATTGGCACTCACCTGAAATTTATTAGCCCAAATCAGTGCGCTTTTAGGGTACACGGAACGATTTTATCATTAATGGCTATGGCAACAATAATTCACAGACACGACGGAAATTGCGTTTAAACACCCAAAGCATACACATGTAGCGATTGCGTAATCAAAAAAAGACCACATATTGCAAGAAATCGCTGCCGGCCAGGGACACACAACAACAAAACCGTCATATCCTGCTATAAACCAGTCATGGGACTGGGGCCCGATGGGTCCTGGTTCGAGACAACCCAAATTTCTGACTTTCTCCTTCCCCGCTCTTCCATTATTCCTTCACTCCCTCTTGGGATGTGTCTAAACACATGGCTTCGGGTTAATAAATATTGCCTGTGCAGAGAGACTTTAATTTTTGGGTTGTCAAGTGAGTGCTTATTTTGATGTCAATGAGGAATTCCAGGCCTTCTTTACCGCTTGAGAATATGAATTCATGACACATACCTGATTGGTTGATCAGGGTTAATGTTAAATGTAAATGAGCCAATCAGAGATACCTGTAAAAAAGTGGTAGACCGCGGTGAATTTGGATGCAACAACCGTTGTTTTTCCCATTGTGTGGGTTTTATTTTCTTAAGTTGATTTGGAGGAATAGCTTGTATGTTTTCACAATTAAAGTTTGGCTGCTTTTTTGTGAGATAAAGGAGGCATTTCTTGGATTCACAGCCTCATCCCTGACCTCGCCTAAAAAATTATTTTTGCGTCACTGCCAGATTTTTGGCAGAGGCGATACCCTACCGTTCCTCAATCTGTCTGGCCTGTGGTATGTGTTCAAAGGGTAGTTTAGGAAAAAAATTCTCATTTGAGAAGTAAACGTCCATCACTCAGAAATGGGGGCATAGATTCCCTTGGGACCTTAATAATGATAGGTCAAGTGTCACATACCAACGTTACAAAGGTCAAATGAGGTCAATTTTTTAAAATGGTCCCAAAACATCAAATTAGCCTATTCGAGAAAATCTATTGCTACAGAACTTTGATCATAGATGCCCCTTTGGGACCTTCAATGGTAATGTGTCACAGGTCACCTTATAAGGTCAAAGGTCATATAAGATCAAGTTATAAAATGGGCTGAACACATCAAATTGGCATAATCTGAAAAGTTGACAGTCCAATTGCAACCACACTGGGCCATACATGCAACATGGAACCTCAGATGATATAAAGTCCACTGTTCACTTGCACAAGTCAAGGTCTCTGAGTCAGGTTATAAAATAGGATTTAAGGACAGGTAGTGCAAAAGCAGGTGAAACTTGTGGTTCGAGAAACGCTTGTTTTAATATAGCTACCTTGCAATCCAATTTCCCATGCAGAAATAGTTTGTAATTTCCTGCCTTATTTATAAATTACACATGGCCTACAATCTGATGGCTCATTAAGTGTCATAACACCAAAATGCGAGATCAGTTCATCAAAATCGACTGAAATTTGCTTTTTTGATGCTACTGCATTCAAATTGGGGAAAAGCTGTTATAATATTTGTTGTAATGTATATTAAAATATCCCATTATACTTTAATGTCTAGATTTGAAGGGCGAATTAAAGGTGGCCTGCCCATATAACCCTAATCCCCACTAAGACTCACGAAATCTCAGTTTTGTTTTGAAAGTGGTTTTAATGAGTTTTGGGGATTTTAAAACAACTAAGTAAAAGCTGAGCCTTAGTGAGAACTTCAGTTGAAAAAACCCCCCCCTTCTCCACCACGTTTTAGATATGGAGTTTTAGTGAGTCCCTAGTAGCCCCAAAAGTGGTAAGAAAAGAGTGAGATCTAGTTGGTACATTATATATACAGCATGAGTTTTAGTGAGCTCTAGGGTAAATTACCATTTTACTGGTGAGATTTAGCGAGTCTTGGTGCCCAATATGTAAAACCTCAACCCAATCTTGGACTTGCATTCAAACTCACTAAAACTCACAGTGAGATTTGCGAGTTTCGTGGCTGATAATTTTTTTTGATATCCTTTTTGGTGCTTTTTGTGAGACTTGGCCTCCAAGGCACTTATACCACAAAAAAAAATTGATTCAGTGGATAGGGTTTAATCACTTAATAGGCGGCTGGGGTTTAAGTGGGTCCATTAGCTTCCGCTGGACCCCCTTTTACCAGGCCGCACTATCCCTGGTTTCACCCAAAAATGATGTGTTACCAGAATAACTTCTAATATGTATTTGTTTCATACCAATTTGAGGAAAATAAAACACTTGCAGGTGTATGGTCCACAAATCATCCTTTTTTGTCATTTCCTTGTTCTCATCTTAGCTGGAAAATATCAAAAATGCCTCAGTAGTGCACCTTAAAGAGACACTGGGCACAATGTGCGAGAGCGTGGGGCGCGGCGGTTAGGGTGCTTGCCCTGGCGCAAATTTACCAATAAACAAATTTCCGGGTTCGAATCCCGGTGGGGTCGTTTTCCACCTTACTGGGATTAATTCGGGTTACTATAAATTCTGTATTGATCTGTATACTCAGCTATTGATTAAATACAAATAATACCGCTCTCCTACATGTTCACTTGGAATTGGGCAAATGGAGCATGAAAGCATCCTGTCCTTCGGAGGGGATGTTAAGCCGGCGGTCGTTTCCGTGTACAAGAGTCACACGTACATGTACTCGCATGTCAGTGTCAAATACGAGTAGTGTGTAAACCCCTTACTGTCCCAAATCCGCCCACCTCAAATAGCGGGCCATTTAGGAGCGTCCGATCATGGATACATGCGGGGGGCCCCGATCATCACACTAGCTGAATAAATCCTGACACCACAAAGCCATTACCAATGACTTTGGATATGAGCAAACAAAAAATAAAATAAGGAGGCCAATAAATCTATTTGTTGCCCTACTCCAAACATTATTTTGCATCCTAATCATTCCTTAAAAGCTTGTATGTCTGAAAGCAAGATGTGATGATATTCACATGCCATCTCACTAGGGGATCGATGCAACAACCTTTCACTGTCCCAGGTACCTTAAAGATCCCAGTGCACATACCAAGTGCATTGGGTATATTTTTGCATGGGTAATATAGCACTATCTTTTAACATTAAAGATCTTAATTTCAACACTTGTGAGTTCAGCGAGGTATTTTAAAGTCAAATTAGATAGTAATAAAAGGGATTGAAATACCCTTTTAGCATGTTGCCATTGCTGGAGCTAGCCCAATCAGGTGCTTGTTAAGGTGAGCAAATAATTATGATGTGGGGGGGCGCTTACTGTCACAGTTTTCACTGTATCAACATAATCTCAGGTCGGGGCCCAAAACCCATGTATATTTATTCAACGGAAGAATTCCGCGATATCTTTAGATGGTGTTTCCATAGAAGTACCTTTTGATGTGTAGCATATTTTACAATGTTTTACATGCCCTTTTTGGTGATGAGAAAGTCCATAGGAATTTTTTGAAGAAAAATCCAAGCCTCACTTTTGGTGTAAAATGGGTATATTTGTTTCAATTCTTTGTGTACAATTTATGTATAGGGTGAATGCGGGAGTGGTTCCCCAAAAAGGGTCACACAAAAAATTCCACCATGTTACACAGTTTATGTTGTTGCATAGGAAATGGCCATCAGCACAACTTAAAGGTGCAACGAGAGATTTTTGGGGCACCCAATATTGTGTCATAATATAATAGACTAGACTCAATAGATATTTCTTTGCCTTTTTAGTGGGCTACAGAATGTTCTCTAAAAGAGGAAAATGCGAGTCTGATTTGTTTATATTTCATGTAAAACAGCTGAATTTTTATATATTTTGCTCCTATACAAAATTAGAAATTTCACAATATTTGTACATACCGTATTGTTCCTAATAAACGCCCGGGGGTGGTGCATTTTTCCAAAAAGTAGGCTTTATTACAGTCAAAAATGTAAAGTCAAAAATCCCGCAAACATCACCTTACACACCTTTTTTCGCTGATACCCAAAAAATTTTTTTGTAACAAACGAACGATCAGGGAGCCGCTGTTTCGTACCTCCAGAGGTAAAAGTTCCATACGTACTTAACTATTACAACTGTGCAAAACCAGCGATTATGATACGGAGTACGACAGTCCCGTCCATTAATCATGTGATTTTAGGGTATCTCAACTCATTTTCTTGAATTGTTTTTAATCCAAAAATCGTAGGGGGGTTTATTAGAGGCAGGGGCGTTTATTAGGAACCACACGGTATCTCAGCTTAATCCTTTGCAGATGGGGTTATTTTTTATGGAGAGCTTTACATCATGGCAAAAATCAGTACTTTTGATTTTTAGGTGTCATGTGAATTGAATTTCAACGTGACTCAAATTATATTGTTGGCCATAGAATTAGTTTTACTGTAAGCAAATAATTTCCTAATTAATACCAAATATCAAATTTTATGATGTGATTGGTGGTATTGAGGTTGTAATATGTTTTCACTTAAATTACAACATTTGCCTTATTTGAACATGCTCTAAAACAAACCCTTCAAGAGGCATTACGTGATCCACAGCCTCTCATTCAACAACTTAAAAGGTGCATGTTCCGATGTCTTTAGGGACCCCCACTGATTTACCCGGAAAGTAGTAAATAGTAGTATGATTTCAAGATCAGAGAATATCCTATTTTTCTCATTGTCGTCCTGCATTGGACCTCTAAAATCCATTAATTCCCAAGATTATAAACAATAAAACCACAGTTTTAGTGGTTAACCATCATATAGCACCAGTATTGAATAGGCTTTGCAAAACATGAATAGTTGCATCTACCATCAAAACGTAAGTTGTTTCCCCGGGACTTGATGGGGTGTATGGTCAAGTAGAAAACACAAGACACATAAATCGAAACCAATGCACCTTTAACCTTAAACAA
Organism: Ophioderma brevispina; assembly: GCA_023653785.1. NCBI lineage: Eukaryota > Metazoa > Echinodermata > Ophiuroidea > Amphilepidida > Ophiodermatidae > Ophioderma > Ophioderma brevispina. Next base: position 12,068 of record JAMKCH010079717.1, read on the forward strand.
GTTGAAATGCTTTGTATCTCTGAACCAATAGCCTTGGTACTGTATGTTTGCATAATTTATGTGCAGATTCAATCGATGAAGGAAGTTGCCACTTTTAGATTTTCTGTTGTAAACGGACAAATTAAAACAGTGGCATTATGGAACAATGGTACGAGCATTTGCAACATAAACACCAGAAAATTGCAAGATCGGAATCAAATTTGGGAGAGGAGTGAGCTTTTTCTCAAGGATATAATAGGGAACCGTAATCAACAAGGTGGGTGCTAGAATCACTTCATGAAATGCACCTTTAAACCGTGTTAAAAATCCTTTATTCAAGCAAAAAAACTTTGCAAATTTATCATCATTATGCACAGAACACAAGTTACGTGACATGAATAATAAGGTATGCCGTAGCCCATACCCATGACCAATCGCAACACGGTACTACCAGTCGCAGGCCGTGTGCCTGGAGATGATTTGGGACAGACTTCAAAATGCATAGTGAATCATCATTTTCACAATGAGCAATTACATTGGCTACTCAACCTGTTCGGATTTTATTGTTGATTATGTATGTGCAGGCCAACAATTATGGGCAAGAAAGGCAACTTCTACCTTCTTGGTGCTGGATTTTTTTTGTGATGGCTAATTACTTCAAATGAAATGTTGTATATGTTTTATTCTCATATCTTGCCGGTTGGCGTTGGTGTTACGTGCGTTTAAAGGAAAAAAGCACCGCAAAAAACAGCCATTATTTATGTACCAAAATGTCGGTAAGACTGTAAGTTTGCTATAAAATTGTGTACAGATATTGGTGGGATACAACATACACCTGTTCTAACACTCCTTTGGATGGTGATCAAGTATAAGTACAAAGGGTCAGTTAGTTTCATAGGACACCAAAAAAAAAAGGGACAAATCGGTGTCTTTGAAACTTAACGTGGAGACCTTTTACTAGTACCTGGTCAACCATTGCAAAATACTACGGAAAAAAAGTGTGTTAAAAACATGTTTGTTGTAATCCAAATCTCTGTATGCAACATTTAGAGCAATACAGCATTAATGAAATTTGGAACATAAATAGCATGGAAAATTTTTGGAGTTATTTGTAATTTTGCAAAACTAACGCACACTTTAAAGCCAAACTGCATGAACAAGGAGGGTACGCCACATTACGACATGTATTACAAACATGCCCTTTGAAGGAGTATTCTTTCATGTTATTTATAAAAACAGACAATGCAAGAGTGCTCTCGGGTTTAATCGCTAACCCACATGGCTCACTTGGCTTGCCCAGTATGTGGCATTTCTTTGAACTATAGCATGCCAATAAATAGCATATTTCTTATGGGATAAAGGCGGTTGTTGGTGGTTTTGTGGGGATAGTGCATTAGGAAGTGAGTTGTGATTTGGGAAAACTCGTTGAATTTTATTCTTAAGAAAATCACAGAATCCTTGAAATTAAGTGTGCCTTAATGGGCATTGACCTTAATCTGGAATAGCCCTTTAGACTATGGGCGCGTAGACCAAATAACAAGCTGCATACAAATTCGATCAGTTAAATTTGATAAGAAAAACACCCCCGGTTTGTAAAATTATTGATAAATTAATCAAATGATCACTAACGTCTGTTGGACCTTATCACGGCCCTTTTATCCACCTCTCTTTCCCTCTTCCCCTCTTTCCTCCCTCACATTCCTCGACCACCCCCCCCTCTTGCGGTACCTCCTTCTCTCCCATACTCGCACCTACTTCCCTTTCCCACGCCCATTCCCCCCTACCCCCATCGACCCGATATTTACATCCACTATCTCCCCTAAACTCTTCCACACTCTTCTTCCCTCCTCTACCTTCCCTATTCTCTACTTCCCGACATCCTTTTCCACACCCTCCACTCTTTACGGCTCTCCTCCGCCCTTACTTAGTCTCTGTCCCGTCGACTGTTAGCCCAAATAAAACATTTCTTAAAAATGAAATAAAGCACATCAATTTCTCATTCATAATATTCAGATGTGACCATATGGATATGTATATGCTTCAGCAAACCATTAACGAAAAGTATTACAATGGGCCCGGTATGTGGAGCCATTGTAATAGCCTGATGTTATAACCTCCACGATTCGGGTTGAGTAACAAAATACCTGTCCTCTTTCACAATAACTAACCAGTTTACATTATGATATAGGTCGTTGACCCTAAGTTTTCTTCTGAAAGCACGGTAAATTGAATACAAATGAAGTTAAGCAATAAGTTACGGATTTTAATTCTGCACAAAGTTGTTAGGTCAAAGCTTGCCCAGCAACATTCTGGCATGATGTTTGTCTTTCTTCCTTTTCGAATAAATGATGAAAAACATGGACAAAGTTAATTGAACACACACACTATAGAAGCTCAAGATTTATTTATTTGTGAATGAGGATAAGTATTTTGCACTTACGTCATTAAAAAAGACTTCGTCTAAATCGGAGAGGTGGTAACAACTGAGTCTTTTCAACCGCGAGACAATATAACAATGGTCCTGCAATCCCAGATGAAAAAGAATCTGAAGTGTTTTTCTACACCGCACACCGGGCCGGTAGATGAATATCTTTAGCTCCAATGTTTGCTGAAGTCTAGCGTATCTATTGGTCACTGATATTGGAGGAAATAAATTGAAGTGACATTTTATTCATTTTCAAGAAAATGTGCAAGTTTTATTTGGGGCAACAGACGGTTATATGATTTTGATAATTTATTATGAATTTACACTTGGTTTGCCCTCTCCTGATGGGGAGGGGACTACGAAACAGCAGCAAAGAAGAACATGCCCCACCATCTATTTGTAATATTGGAAAGGATAGCTCACCCTCTTCATACTCCAGTTCTATACCCCCTTTGCAGTTGTGCTGTTAGGCAAAAAAAGTTTGATTCCACTAGGTCACACACATTTTTTGATTTTGAAACCATTTTAACCGCATTTCATTTTTTTTAATGAACTGAGAAAATATTTTTTTTTGCGTATATTTAAAATAACATTAGAATTTGATTATTAAAGGGGCATTTTGTGATCCACAGCCTCATCCCCCCCGACTTACCTAAAAAAAGTTGAGATTTTTATAGCACTAGAACCGTTAGCCTTAGTAATCCATGTGTACCTAATCTTACGTGCAAATTTGGTCGCATCTGTAAGAAATATTGCAATTTTGTATTTTCTGTCCGTAAACGGACAGAAATTTACAGCACAGTGGCCTATGGGACCGTGGGAATCAAGCAATTGCTCATAACACAAAACCGCAAGATTGGAATCAACTCAAATTTTGTGAATAAGCTTTTCTCAAGGATATCTTTTGAACAATGAATAAAACAATGTGCTGGAATCACGAAATGCACCTTTAATGATGTTTTAATATTTGCTTGGTTTTAATTATACACATTTGATACAGGGAATTCTGAAATGTTCTTGATATTTTGCAAAATGCTACTTTTCCTGTAACACTATAGTTGGGATATCTATCATAAGATTCAGGGAGCTAATAATAACTCGGAGGTGGGGCATAAAAAGTGCTTTCCTGGTAAAACAATTCAAGTGTTGCAAAAAAGTACAGATTTTCATTCGACAGGCAATGTTACCGAAAGTGAAGATTTAGCTAAAGTAATTCAAACATGTTTTTTTGAGGGAAATGATAACTTGATCATTTGAAAGAATGACCTTGCACTCACAAAAGTTAATGGCCTCACAAATACAGGGGAACAGAATTACAAGTTAAGAACACAAATTTGAAGAAACCTGATTGTCCTAATGATCCAAAATGTGCTGCCCACACAATGTTATGCTGCAGATTGGCGGCGGATGGGCGGGCAGATGGGCCGGGCGGGCGGATGGGCAGCAAAAACATTAATCCACTCTACAGACTAAACCAATTACTCAATGAACTTCTAACATGGCATGGTGAAAGAACACGATGAGGTCATGTGCTGTATACTTTTTTGGACAGGTTATGAATATTAATGAACTCATTTGCATATTTTGAAGAAAAAGTATTAATCCACTCTACAGACTAAATGATTACTCAATGAACTTTTGGGGTGAAGGCCATTCTATCAATTTATAGACTTAACCGGGTCGTCCCCCTTAAAGGAATTTAAGGGCCTGGGGCAATGTAAGTTGCCTACATGTATGCAGTTCTCAAAAATTAGAACTATGATGATATTCTCAGCTCTGAATGAAAATCTGGGTCACCTTGGCACACTTACTAGAACTTAAAAACAAAATTTATATCAAATAAATTAGTGCATCTTTGGGTATGCAGGACCATTTTGAAGTTCATTTGGAAGTTCTCTTTGAAAATGAGAAGTCTCCTCTACCGAAGTCAAAATTGACAACTTCATAGAACATCTCTGCGTGTCGCAAAAACACAACAGGCCTCTAGCTTGTGTATAACAAAAATTACAGCTCGGTGAAATTCAAGTTTTACAGGAGGTATACATAGGAATAAATATTAATGATAAGACAATAAATTCGCCAAAGCCGGAGCCCAGAATTACATACATGTTCTGTTTTTAGAGTAAGCTGTTGCGACATGCACACAATGTGGTGATTTGAGGCCTCGCTTGCTCGCTCATAAGCTCACATTTGATGATACTATCTATGTGAACATAGAACATACATTAAAGCTATTATAGAACCCTAGTTGATGTGATCCCATGCGATCATGTTAGACTATAGAGAGAGATTGGAGAGGGAGAGAGAGAATAGAGTCACGTTAAGAATGAAAGGATATACTACATCCCATCCATGAAGAAATAGGATTTTGTAATTGAAATATCGCTCGAATCTATCCTGGGAATAATCAATATGTGGCTTTCTGCTCGAATTAATAATACTCGTGTGGCTTTCTCTCTGTAAATATGGTAGGATGTAAGGAAGGGAGATACGCCAATATCATAGCCATGGTAATGTTAATGGTGGCTGTTGTATCAATCGTATGATGCGATGTACTGTACTCGATGTTGGAAGTGCCCAAAGCAGGTTTAAAAGTAACTTATTCTGAGCTGGTATTTATTCTCCCCCAGAAAACTTACACACGATTGTTTTTACAAAAATTGTGGGCGTAAATCATGTTCATGTTGTGTAGGGAGGTATATTGACAACATATAGTGGAAAAAATTCCTGTTGATATAAATGTTGTCTTGATAATATGCTAAGTACATGTATAATTAAAAAAGTGTTCCAAGCAGGTTTAATTTGCCCAGTGCTTTATGAATTATTCCCCTTCTCTCTTTAAAGGTGCTTTTTATGACTGTCTTTACCCACCCCCAACTAAACTGGAAATAGTTTCAAATTTGATATCAGATAAAAGGCCATATTTTCTCATTTTTGTCCTGAAATTTCTTTGACGAAATAATAGCTCGGCAAAAATATATTCCTGACCCGAATGACTATAGTAGGAATAGAAATAGGGTGGGATTTTGATGTTCACATGCATAAAAATTAAGGTTTCATAAAGCAGTATGTCATATCGTCTGGGAAGGAAAGATCAATAGAATAACATGGAGAGAACAATTTATGCTGATAATGACTTTCATTGATTGGATTTTAAAGCCATGTCCCAGTAGTTGGTTTTAAGTTGATGTCAATTAGCCATTAATGTCATTGAGCGATTATGTAATGTGTATTCAGGGATTTGTTACATCCATAATACATGTACAAAACAGACCTTGAGACATTAGGCGTTTTTCTATTGAGCAATATTTTCCGGATCAAACCGGGTAAAGGACTAAAACTGGTTAGTAGAAAATGACCTTCTCTGGTATTTGCTACTTTTTACCGGGGAAATTCTCTCTGGCAACCATCCTTGTTGGAAGGATTTTTACCCGAGAACATACCGGATCACGTCAATAGAAAAAGACCCAACCCCGCATCAGTGCGCATGCAGTAGAGAAACCGGAAATTGGCTGGGTCACTGAAGCAACGGGGCGGCTTTTACCATTTAGATCAACAACACGGGTTGATGTATGGAGCAGCGAAACAACTGCAAGTGCCGTTAAAATACGCCGTACTCGCGTTGTGTTCTATGTAGCGTAATGCTAGGTGCTGAAGTAACTAAGCATTTCGCTCAACTGGACGTAAGATTTTGGGCGAAATATCGTGAATCAACAACGTAATATTACAGAACTGTGCTATTATTCCCCGGACGGGGGTCAATCCACAATGCATTGCAATATTGACCCGTGAATGATCTCTACCCGGGTCACTGAAGTCAGCTATTTTCCCCGAATGCTCGCTCCAGTAGAAATTGCCCTCTCTCCACTATCGTACACTATTTACTGGGGAAATATCTCACCGGTAAAATACTGGATGCTCAATAGAAAAACGCTAATTGTGGAGTTGGTATTAGCCATGTTTACACCGCTCCCGTGGTCACAAAACTCCCAAGTGATTGAAACTCCTGAGATGAAAAGTAAATCCAATTATTTGACTTCACTCCAAGTCATGTCCACACGATGGCCGAAACTCCGAAACCATTAACCCCCTGACCATTCTCCTCTGCTTCTCATATCGGAGTGTAGACCAGAAGTCATCCTACTGGAAGTTGAGCCGTACCCTTTTCGAGTGTGATATTCAAACACAGGAATTTGTCAACAAAGATGTCCTTGCGAGGTCACCCCCGCTCACTATCCCCCGAAGCTGTCCACATGGCATGACACTTCAAAACACTCCGGAGTGTTATCAGAGTTTGAGCTGCACCCCAAGTTTTTTAAGGTGATAAAACCCTGCTAGACCCTCGATAACACTCCAGAGTTTAAAACTCTGAATGCGTCTACATGGTCAAAAACCGTGATCAACACTCCAGAATTTTGAAAACTCCAGAGTTTCAGCCTCCTTGTAGACAACATTTATTTAAATTTATTTGGACTTAACAAGGCTGTATTATCTGTATACAGGTTCAGTGGTAAGGTTCATTTTCTGATTTTAATCCGGTAGATGTTGGTGGTGTAAGCTAGTACCAGGTTCTCATATCAAGTGCATGTAGAGTACATGATGAACTTATTGGAACAAGTGCCTTTAATTAGGAGGGAGGTTCAATTGCCATATAAAAGGCATGTGAAATTCTTTGGTTTGTGTGTATCAATTGAACAGTTACAAATTCCACATGTCACAAGTACACCTATTGTATATGGCAACTAAGGAGTTCCATCATATTTTTCTTTTGTACAAGGAACACTATTTGGTACATTACGTTGCTACTGAATTGATTGGTCTTCCTTGTAGTAGGTCACAGGCCATAACCCCCTGAGCACTGCCTGCCTATTTATTGGCATCTAAGCACTATTTTGATTGGTTACTTGCAAGGTAGTATCATTTAATCAGCAAATCAGAGACACTGTAAGAATGGTGGTATGATTTACCCAGAAATACAGAAGCATTGTTCTGACTGGTTACTCAGAGGGCCCTCACATGTTGTGTCCTGTAATGAACCAATCAGACAGACCGTATCATGTGAGATGTTCACCTCACTAAACCATTCTCAAGTGGGCCTTTCTACTTGACTCTTTGCTCTCTTGTAAGAGGGGCCCTTGTGTAAGATACAGAAGATCCCTGAACTTTCAGGGAAGGTTGAGAAATTATGTTTTGAGAATAATCGCAAAGCGGGTCAAGTTTGCTACATGTACACATGTATAATTTCTGAAATATATGACATCAGGGTTATATAGTACTCGGAGAAAAAGTGGGTTTTGCAATTTAGTGAGCGCAGCTGGAGCCCGAAGACTAAAGGCTGACTTGTGTCTTAAGGGTATGTGCGCCACATGCTAGACCCACTATATTGATTGGGTTATCCATATTGGTTGAGAAAGGCATCCAGCCGCAGTGTACAGTAGTACATTTGTTATATCTTGATATATCTAGAGTGGAACAAAGTAAAAAAAATAAGACCGAATATCTCGGATGATTGTTTGTTTTACATATTTCAAATTCAATTTGCCGATTTTCAAAGGATTATGTACCACCCTTCTGGAAGCACTTTTGTTGTTCCCAAATGTAATAAATGTCATTAATGTGTTTAAATAAGATATTGTTTGTGAAAATGAATGTGAAATTAGAGATCAAATTAATTTCATGCATCGACTAAGACATGTCCCTACAGAGCTGCAAGGTTTTAATGTATCAAGGATTTGGTATTTGAAGATTTTGTTAACAAATTTGTCAGATTTTTGAGATATAGCATCATTAGCATGTAGCAACAAATGCAGAGTAGGTTAATATTATATTTTTGGTCATTTGGCAAGGAGGGTTGCCACAGATATCAAATAACTGACTCTTTCCATGACCAAATAGCAAAATTCTAGATATAATTAGAATTTGCCTGCAAACCACTATTAAGTGACATCCCAAGGAGGAGATTTTGGTTGAGGGAATACAAATTTCTCAGAAAGTGCACAGGGCTGGAAATTTTTTTTTTTCCCTGGAGGAACCAGGGGGGGGGGGGTAGGACGATCTGCTCGATTGGGCCCAATTGGGGTTTCCAAAAAGAATTTGGGGAACGCTACGTGCATTTACTAGGGTGGTCTCAGGGTCCAGTGACATTAAACATCATCTCTTAAACCTTTGTTCGAAGATCTTAGTAATATCATGATAATTAAGAAAAAAATTATGACTTCAAAATCCGTGGGGTTTAGTGGATTTAACCCCGCCGCAAATAGTGTAATGTCCAATAACGGTCATTGAGATTAAATATTCGTGAACAGGCATATAGTCCTTAATCAAGTCTGTGTGTATACCGTCTCGATATGCGTAAGATGCGCCCTAATACGTTAAGTCTTTTGAAAAAGACTAGCACCGGAAGTTGATGCTGTTTTGAATTTGCTGTTGCTGTTAGGTTGGCATGTCCCACCCCCCCGGAAGACGTCCGATCATGCACGATTCCCGCGACATTAGTGCGTGCGTCAATCTGTGATTTTTTTTTTTATCCACCATCCTGAAAGACCCAGGGGAGCCACCTGGGGCATTTAATGTTGTGGGGTGTTGTTTCCAGTTAGCCTTTGTATAGGAAAAATGTTGGCAAAATAGCTCAACAATCTTAAAATTCATAATGAGAAAATCCCATTAAAAAATTCCTAAATTAGTAAAAAGACTGATTAATTTATTCAATTGGCAACACTATTTGAAAAAATCATGTGACAACATTTTACATTTGAGCCCTGGTCGAGGTCGGGAAGGCGCGTGAACCGCTTAATTTGGTGATTTCAAATTTGTTCAAGAATTGTAAACAGGCTGGGTACCCAAATACTGGACCCATATGCAACAACCAGAACTACAAAAACCCCAGAATAGACAAGGTATATTTAGATCATGAGAAACACTTTCAATGAAAAAACATTGGTAGTAAAGGACCCCGGTACCTATATTGTCCACGCCGAACGGTTCGGAACGGGGGACTATGAAATGAGCAGAGTCCGTCCGTTCGTTAGTCCGTCCTCGTGATAAAAAATGTAACCCATGTTGTATACGATTTTATCTGGAGTTCCGTAGGGCGACAATTATGTAACTTGGGGCGAAAGAAATAAGAGCGGGTTGATGAGTTTCGACCTGATTAAGATTCGTGCCGTAAAATATGCAATTAAGTATCAATTTGCAAATTATGAGAATGTTCCGGCAAAGGGCCTGTTGTGTACAAGTTTTCTGGGAGTTTAATAAGGTGTATAAGATGTAACTTGTGTGGAAGGGAAGCGGGCTGGAGAGTTATAGAACTGATTAGATTTTGGCGTATTTCGGACCAAATTGAGTATGCAAATGAGCTAATTAATATCAAAAAATCAGCGTAATTGCTAATTTTGGAAACGGTACACGGAGCTCAAAATTCTGTGCTGCGTGAAAGCCTATAATGAGGCACATCGTTTTGCAATTGAAAGTATGTGATATGGGGCTAGGTATGCAAATGAGCTAATTAAATATGCATAATTGCTGTATATCTGAAATGGGCATCGGACTAGGCAAAATTCCTTCGATACATGAGACTACTATGTAATAGGGGATGGGGGGCGGTGTTGGGGGAGGTGTGGGGGTGGCGGGGTATTGGGAAGGGGTTGTGGTATGTGAGGGGGGGGGGGAGCGGGGGGTAGGAGGGGTTGGTGGGGAGGGGGTGGGGGGTGGGTTAGTGGGGGGGTGGGGAGTTTGTTTTTTGGTTTGTTGGTTTGGGGGTTGGTGGGAGGGAGGTGGTGTGTTGAGGGGGGTTGGGAGGGGGTTGGGGACATGGGGTTGGGGAGGGGGTGGAGTGTGCGGGGGTTGTGGGGAGGGAAGGAGGGGGTGGTGGAGGGACTGGTGGGTTGGGGGGTGGGGGTGGGGTTGGGATAAGGGGAGGTGTGTTACAGGTATTGGGTTGGGGTGGTTATGGAGGGGGTGGGTGTTGCGGGGGTTGTGGGATGAGGGTGTTGGAGTGTTGGGTGTGAGAGGGCGGGGGTTTGCGGGGTGTTGGGGAGGGGGTTGGGTTTTGCGGGTGTGCGGAGGGGGGGTGGGGTGTTGAAGTTGCATACATGCATGTTAGTGTTGTTAGTGTCGCAACTTTACGGCGGGGACATATTTTACGCATAGCGTAAATACGAGTCGCATTGTTCCCTACCTTGTTGTGGTTTATATTTTGCTGACTTAGATAATTAAATATAATGCGACTTTGTTAAATGTCGGGAGATAAGTGATGTTGGAAAGTATTTCTGTACTGTTCATAATGATAAATTGATCACAAAGTGGTAACAAAGGTTGCTTGCTAGGGAAGTTCTTGTTCAAAATGCTAGCCCGGACATTCATTTTCGTTTTATGCTCATTTTATTGGATCAATGATGAAAATTTCCCGCGAGTCGGCAGGATTCCAGGGAAGAGCTTCCCGATTCCCACATTTTTTCCCGGCCTGAAAGTCACTTGATCAGTTGTTAGACCACCTTACCAATAAATTTCGAAGGTGGATGGACAAACAAGTACAAAAGAAACCCCCAACTGTTTTGAACTTGGTCGCTTATCGTAATCATCCTATAGAAACCGGTGCTTTGATTTTCTGTCATGCAGGACAGAAAAATACTCAATTCATCTTATAAACAAAACAAATGGTGCTTTTCGGTATTACTTCAGGGTGGTGGTGATAGAATACATTGGTAAGGCATTCAAAATATGCAAAAAAAAAAACAAGTTAAAAATTGGGGGCGCTTCCGTTGGAGCGCTTCTTTCTGGAGATGCCCTCATGTCTCTTTAAATACCAGAAGCAGCCTGCAAACATCACTGTAAACTGAACATGCCTGCTCTTCTGTTTTCTTTGAAACCTATTCTCACTTCCCTCTACCAAAATGACAAATTCCACGACTTTGCTGTTGCTTTTGCCACTTTGTAAAATTTCATGGCTTTTCCAGACTTGGCAACCATTTGCGACATTGCATGATGAACTTAGTGGGAAGATGAATTGGTGCGGTTTTGAGACTGCATGTCTGGGTCTTTTCATGACGACTTGCCACATTACCCATATGACCTTTGACCACCTCTTCCTTATTATTCTGCCTTTTGATCTTCCTTCTATCACCATCCCATTGTCCACTTATTAGTTGGGTTATTTGTATCCACCGTCTGTACAATAGTGCACATGTATGACTTTAGCAACTTACTCAAACCTTGAATTCTGGATATAATGCTCATTCCCATGTAGAATATTGTGTGCAAAATATTTTGACTGACTTCTTACCCATAAGGATGCTACAAACATTTGTGTGTCTGTGTTTGTCCATGTGTCTGTGTTTATGTTTACCAGAAGTTATTTGTACAGTAATCTATGAAACACATGCAGGCTATGCATAAAATGGTGTTGCATATTCAAATAAAATTAAAGTATGTTAGCAATGAAAAGAGAAAATTATATATAGTGATCGGTTGGGGCACCTTTAAGTTATAATTATACTTTATCTGGCCTGAACTAAGGAGTGATGTCATAGTAGCTTTGTATGCTCGCGATTACAGCTGCGGCTTCCTGCGATTCGCACGTTTAATACTATGGGAAAGCTGTGATGTCACTCCTTAATTCAGGCCGGTCGAAAGTTCGGAAGTATACAAAAACTAAAAAGTTTTCATTGCTACCAAAGTCTGAAGTTTCTTGGTGCGAGCTGTGGGATGAGACTGACAATCTAACGGTAACCCTTTAATTGTGAGTGATATTCTTCCTGAAATGTGTTGTACACAAGGGAGAGGAAGGATGTAAGCCATCAAGCAAGCAAGCAGTCAAGCGAGCAAGCAAGCAATAGGTCTCTAAGCTAGCAAAGGCTAAGAAAACCACCGTGAATTTTCCCCGTACTTCATTTCCATTTTTTTCCTGAATAATTTAGTAATTTAAATAAAACAAACTGCTCAAAACTATGCTTTACATTTTACATCTTTTTCAAATATTCAAATGTATGAGTCTAAAGCAATTTTCACGGAAAAAAATGCTATTACCGATTTCTCCTAAGCAAATGCAAGCCACAAAATGAATACACACAGCAACTTTGAGACACACATATTTTTGTAGCTTTACCAAACCGTTTTCGTAATAAAAGGTCGGTTGACAATCATTGCATTTATTTGTATTGTCACAGCGAAAAAGCAAATTACGCTACATCGGCAATTTGGTGGTTTCCACATAGCATCGCCATTCCACTAACCAACTGCTTTAGAAGACAGCACGCCTGGGACTTTATTAGAGAAAGACCAGACAAACTAACCATTTCAAGATAATAATATTCGACAATATAGAGCTTTTTATTAGGGACTTCCTGTGCTCCGGAGATATTAAATGACATCAATTGATATGACAAAAAGAAGTCTTTTGTTCATCCAATTTCATTATTCAAGGCCTTCATGGATTTTGTGATCAGTCGCCAGAAGGAAAAGACATGTGTAATTAATGAATGGCTGGTTAGCAAATATTGCATTCAAGCATCATCAATAACCCGGCTTCATTTTTCATCCATGTACGAGTATTTTTTTGAAAGATAACTGGTTGTTTGGGGAGATCCCTCTCTTTGCATGTGGTTGAGTAAAATGTTAATGTTGTTATTTATCATCAATGTTAGAAAATGGGGAATTCCCCAGTGGCGTACCCAGAGGGGGTGGGGGGAGCTCCCCCCGTGGGGAATCTTGCCCCCCCTGAAAAATGAGTGATTTACATAGGCCATACACTATACTAACAAATTTTAATATATGCTTGCCCCCTGAAAATATATGTGCCCCCCCCTGCCACTGGTCATGACTTAATGTGGGATGTACACAGATTGACCTTTGACCCGGGGGTGTTTTGTTACAAAAATGGCTCAGGTACACTTGGGTTAAAGTGATTTGATTCATTATATAGTTTTTATTATACCAAAATTACAGTGGTTAGAGCCACATGATCAAATAAATGTTGACTGCCTATAGCGTAAATATTTGTGCAATAGTAAAATTTGACCTCATGATATATTATCACATGGCAAGAAAGTAAACCAGTTGATATGCATGATGTAAAAAAATATCATTCGGTCCAATTTTGACTCTTCCATTCCACTCGGCTTTGCCTCATGAAGTGGAAAAGTCAACATTTGACCTTTGACTGTATGATGTATTTTTTTACTATCACACTCTTAGGCATTCAGAATTTGAATACTATTACTCTTATAGACACATCAACATTTGCATGCCATAAGATTAGGAACTAGTACTATTTTCACTTATATCTTGTATTATATTTTTACTCCAAAAATTACGTGCCATAATTTTGCTGGATTATGTAAAGAAAAGAAAGACATTTTGATGTATAGTTTCTGATTGGGTTGTCATTACTCTGACAAAGACGCTTGTAATGTTAGATTGATTATGGAAGGTAGGCCTACATTTTGAGATGGTAACAATAATGCACTCTAAGTGTTGACCTTTGATAATAACATAATAAAATGGTTGACTGATAAGTGGTCACTTTATCACACTTCTGTATACTAGAGTGTGGGCCTGATGCTTTAATCCAAATCTTTATCCTCTTTCTTCGGCTGGCCATCAATATGTTTCCGATGATAGATCCTATATATTACATTTAAAATGCACAATGAACAAAGTGAAACGCTTAAAAATTACATGTTGGTAAAAAGAGCTCTTTCCTTTCATGCAAGTTCTTCATACCTGTAGAACTAGATTTAGCGGTGAGTTAGACAGCTGGGAATGGGTGCCGATTTAAGTGCAATTTCCATCAAATTGAACAGCTGTGACATTTAAATAAAGCTGTGTAAATTGTGAGTTGTCAAGGGGACGATGTATTACTTGAAACTAGCCTTGTCGATTAAATGCAAGCGTGCATGTGTGCACGTGCATTCATCAGGGGTATTTCTAAAAATGTTTGATGGGGGGGGGCAGCATTGCGGGGACGAACAGCCTTTCTCATATGGAGACTACGGGTGCACGACACTAAATGACTCCACGTTTTGTGTAATGGTGGGTAGATCTGGTAAAAACATAAGATCGACTGTAAGCAAATTGGCGTGGCATGGTACGAAGATATTGTTGATTGTTAAATGTTAATACGAAAATGAATATTGTAGACAATGATCAATACTTGGAATATTGGAAAACAAAGAAATTTGAAACTGGCAAGAAATTAGGCCTTTGGAAGTACCCTGTGCTCGGATGCCGTGATGAGTTTTACGTGTCGAGTTGAAAAATTGGTGGCGCTGTTCTTGTGCTCGTATCTCCAAATCTTTCCTGTATCGGTATCAAATACCAAGATTTTTGAAAATGTCCATCTTTATTTGATATAGAAATATTTTCAAAACATTGAATATTATTCCATATGGGGTCGAAAAACGAACTTAAAGACACTATCAGTGATTTGAAAAATATTTGAAATTTGCAGGAATAGCTTCAAAGTGAAGGATAAGTCTGTAGATTTATCATAAGTTACTTTTCCAACTGAAGAATTGACAGAAAACTAAAGGAAGAAAACGGCAGTGTTCCAAGATACGATTCCCCATTCAATTACGTGTTGTAGTAAGTGTCCGAACGAACAGTAATGTCTAAAATTTCCGATTCTGTCCTTATTAGGTTGCTTCTGGTCTTATCATTTGCAGGGTATGTTAGGATACCTGTACTTGTTACATACATGCAAAAATCTGATTTTTGTTGATTGTTTTGATTTTCCGATTTGGCAAATCACTGATAGTGCCTTTAAATTAAGCCATTTTAACGTGTGTTTCAATGGAAGGATTATTTGGTGGTGTGTGCCTCCAAGTCAGATCAGATGGAACTGAGAGAGTTTTTGGAAGGCCCAAAATTGCCCCGCAGCTGAGCTTGAATTTGGACTAAAATGTTTTAGAAAGTGATACTTATCAAGTTATAGGAATGAATTACAGATAGGAGAGACAATTTCTTTTCTGGGATTTGGAGACTTGTTGAGTTAGATGAGAGATTGAGCAATTTGTAGCAGATGCTCAACTGATTTGTCATACAAGTTTTACTTAGTAAAGCATGTTGAAAAATCAACTGTTGTGTCGGGGGGGTAGGACACGATCTGCTCGATTTGGGCATTGGGGATTTCCAAACGGTAATTCGGGGAACTGCTACGTGGATATACTATGGCAGTCTCGGTCCCAGTGACATTACAAAATCATCTCTTAAAACTTTGTTCAAAAGATCTTAGTATATCATGATAATTTAAGAAAAAAATATTGACTTCAAAATCCGTCGGGGTTAGTGGATTAACCCCGCTGCAAAATAGTGAAATTTCGAATAACGGTCATTTAGATTTAAATATTCGTGACCAGGCCTAGTCTTTAGTCAAGTCTGTGTGTAACGGTTCGATATGCGTAACAGCGCCCTCCTACCGTTAAGTTGATGTCGTTTTGAATTCGCTGTTACTGTTAGGTTGGCATGTCCTACCCCCCGTGTTGTGTTCAGCAGATTAATAACCCTAATGCACCATCTGTTCTAGGTCTTTTCCCGGGAGGGAGTGAAGAAAGAAAGAAGAAAAGTTGGAAATTTGGGTTGGTCTCGAACCAGGGACCCTGAATTAAGCAAGCAAAATGGAGGATGAGGGAAATGCCAGTGTCTTTGCTCCTCTGATGTTACAGTTAAACCACAACAGCAACTTAAAGGGGATGGTCCGGTTTAAGTATATAAAGTTTTCATCTGCCTTCACCCAAAAACCCCATCTGTAAAGTTTCTCGCCAATATTTCAATCCGTCTTGATGTGAGAGCTTGAAACGTGATTTTGTGAACCCATAGAGTACTGTGTAAAATTAATATTGGGCGACCAAAATGGAGTACATTTTCGCTCATAACTTCAAACTAACCATCTTTTAGCCGTAAGATTTCACAGGGTAAATGAGAAAAAACAGTTGCTTTCTTATGATACCAAAATTGCAACCACTTCCGGTTAAAATAATGGGGTTCTGGAATGAGGCCATAGATATCGGGTCATGGACCTTTAGATGCACATGATTGAGTTAATTCAATTCATAAAATGTTGTGTTTTAAAAAAAATAAAAAAAATAAAAAAAATAAAAAAAATAAAAAAAATAAAAAAAATAAAACACTTAAATATTTGAAGTGAATTTATGACCTCCTTTTTAGCATGGAGTTTAGAAAATGGCAATTAACTGGAGAAAAACAGGAAGTAGTACTGAACCTTAATTTGCATTTCTCTCGTAGATTCATTTCTGCCATCATGTAAGCCTTAGAGTATGGAGCGGGCCCAACATTGATTTTATTGCTATTGCAATATAGGTTACCATGGCAACTGATTTGATTTGATGTAATATATGAGTTGTGCCTTGTTTACTCAAAAGTAGCAAGGTATTTATTTACAGAACGGTTCTAAACTATTGTGAGGACAAAAGGTACCTGAAATTATGGCCTTTGTCACTTGCTGGGTCTGAGTACCGTACGGGTAATGAAATGTCACAGAAGTATTAGCGTGTGTATTGTGCAGAAAGCTATTAAGGTGTTGCCAGATGCAGGGTTTATGCTAAAGTGAATTTTCCAGAAGTGGATGGAATAGTGCCATCTAGTTGCAACATTTAAATGCCATTTGGCTTTGCACACAAGAAAATAAGCCCATGTGACATTAGCTTGTAGCATACATGAAGATGTCTGTGGATTTTCTGCTTCCGTTGAGAGTTCTTTGAGCCTTGTGTCTTTATGAATTGAAAACAGCAGATTCTTGAGACACCAGCAGATTCTTGAGGAAAGCAGAATCTTGAGAAACAGCAGAAGGCTAAGGAGAGAGAGACACAAGGGGTACACCTAGGTCAGAGCATGTGATGACCTAAGATATCTCATGCCCGTTTGAAAAATATTTTTAAAAAAAAAAAAAAAAAAAAATTTCCCCGGGTGACGACCCCCCCCACCCCCAATTGTACGGGTGGGCAGACCTTTCAAGTAGGTTTGGTAGGCCAGGCATTTGTTTTCCTCTGAAGGTTTAAAATTGGCTTAAAAATAGCCCAAAAATCTGAAAAAAAGAACAGTGAACACTTTGAAAAACATATTTAAAAAAAATTTAGTCAAAATTGATAAATTTTTGGCAAGACTGTTCTGCCCAAATGCGAAATCTTGCTCGGTCGTACCCGTAACGGGATTTTTTTGTCCCCCCTGCATGGGGTTGACTAAATCGGTATTACAATTAGCTAATTACTTCAAAAATTATCACCCCCCCCAAAAATTTAAAACAGCCTTACAAATGTTTCATCTTTATACAAACCTTTCTGTGTGTTTACACAACATGTGTACCCATGTGCTTCCCAAATCAAGAGTATATTATTTGGAGTATTTTAGTTGGTCAACCGATCACACAAACCATCTTGATACGATTACGATTTAAAATTTCAAAATCGGTTCATTTCCGATTTGAATTTTTCTGTGGATTTTTTTTTTATCGACCGTTTTCGACAGCCAGAAACTGCCAGAAAGTAGCAGATAGATTAGGTAAACCACTAAAACGGCGAAGATTAAGTTAGGAACAACAGACACACTCTTGTGTACAGTACATAAAATCCTAAATGGTTCAGTTGTCGATTCTTTCACCCATTTGGCCATCCTGGAACAATTTTATTTCAAGTTTGGACTCTTGATATTAATTTAACGTAAGAAATCGGGTAAAAATGAGAAATTGCCAATACTGATCAGATACCGATAAGGGCATAATCGGCCCGGATTTCAAAAATACCGATCAAATCGGTTATTCTCTAGTTATTTTCACTTTGAGAATACCTTTCAAACACACAAAAAAACTAATCGAGAAAAAAGTGACTAAAAGTCACCAGAATTTGTTGAGAACATGTAGTAATCTGATACAACTCAGGGGGACTTTGATCTGAAAAGCTGGCCACTGACTTGAGCTTTAATAGCATATGGAGACCCGGCCGGTGTGTGAAGCATAGAGGAAGTGCCCGGGGGTATCGTCTGCATAGCACGTGTACATTGCAGTATTCGTTTAATTGCATGCCATTATGGCGTTGTTGACATTGGGTAACTTGGAGGAGTACATTGTCAGTGTCCTGACATTACTGGGATGGGTAGTCAGTGGTTGAAATCAAGAGGCTCGGAGACTGAAGAGTGACAGAATTGAGACCGTCGTGGTGGACATAACGAAGGATGAATGGGTATTAGGCTGTTTGAGTCTAACCGTTTAAATGCCAGCAAGCTGTTTAAACGGATAGTAATATTGCAAAACGGTTAAACAGGAAGCTTACTTTCATTACCAAAAGTTTGACAAAATTCAATAAAGAAAGGCAAATTTTCCATCACAAATTGTAAAACTGAGTTACAAAAGTTCGTTATAAAAGTATCATCTGTCACAATTTTGATGCAATAACAAGTTAAAAAACGTCTAAACAAAGAGAATGGGCACAATTTTTTGAGTATTCACCGGAGTAGTCGCCTCTTACCGAAGCTACCAAAGCCGTGAGCCAGAAAGGCATTGCCCCTGTTACTTCCGGGTGACAGGTGCCGGTGCGAAGAGCCAACGGCACGGCTGACATAAACTTCACCATGAAAAACTAATTTACGTAAATATGCGATTATACCGTACTGACCCGAGTATAGTCCATGCTCGATTATAATCCCCCCCCCCAAGGGGTTTTGAAAGATCTGAAAGACGTAGAAAATCCTATTATAATCCCACCATAAGTTTTTTTGCTGAAAGACAATAGCTTAACATGCAGTTTTGTATAATCATTTAATGTTTTGGACAGATTTTTTGTGATTGTCTTTACAAAATTATTTAGGTCTATGCTTCAGTACATTTACAGGTTTGTTAAACACTCTCATTGGACCTGGAAATATCTGGAATAAGTTAGCTCTGAAAGGCGGAAATGTTGATGCTCGTGTTTCATGTAGGGTGGAGATCCCATTATAATCCCCACCCCTAAATTCAGTAAGTTAGGTTAAAAACAGGGGGGACAATACTAGGGTCAGTACAGTAATTATATTATAAAACTGCGCATTAGTATTAAAGTTATCAATTAATAGATTGAAGTATGACTGCTATACAAAGCAAAGCTTACGGGCGATTCCGATAGGGCTAGCCGGTCTTTTGATGCCGACTGGTAGTGAGGTAAATATCTCACTAAGCGTCCTTTAAAACCGGTTTTACCGGTCGAGAAAATTTTCTGTTTAAAAACATTTAGGCAATTCGGAAATCAAACAGTATTAATGGGTATATTAGCGTCTAAGCTTTCGAGATGCCGAAAGAACCGTACATATGTTCAAATTTGTACACTTTATACAGATGGGCATGGTGAAGCAGCGACACATCCGCAAAAACAGGCCCATCAGCTCTCAGGTAGATAAGAGCATTGGCAACCTTGTCTCAAAAAGTCATTTGAGTGCATTGTTTTTTCCAAGCAGAAATTTGAAGAGATAATTTTGACATTTTAAACCAAATCTTTTTGATATTTGTAATGGTCCTAGACCATTAGAATTGCATTATTAGTAAACCATTCAGTATTTTAGTTGAAGTTGTGCCGGTAGGACACTTAAATCGGCGAAGTGCTGGAGATCACGCTGAAGTGCGGTTGGGCAGACAGTACCAAATGCATAGGGACAGCACATTTTTTTATACTTAATTTATAAATTTAATGTCATATCAATTTTAGGTCATTTGATCTAACTTTATAACAGAAGAATTGGTGGGGTGTGTCTGTGGTCAAAACTTTTGGTATACACTTTTGGTTGAAAATGTTGTCTAGCATTTTAAGTTGCTGTGAGGATCAAGGTCATACTTGGTATACTTACTTATTTACTTGGGGCAAGGGGTCTTATGTGGGGTCACAGATGAGGGTAAATGTCATTCAGGGGTTACCAAGGTCATTATCGTGGCATGTGTATACACTTGGTTTATTTGGTAGACACTAGGTTAAAATGTCAGATGTAGTGCAGGATGGATCAAGTTCATACTGGTATGCTTATACATTGATGCACAGGGTCTTAGTGGGGTCACAGATGAGGTCAAAGGTCATCAGGGATCACTTAGGGTCATTATATGTGTGCATGTGTTTAATGTTGGTTAAAATGTCTAGCAACTTAGCTCATGATGGATCAGTAGCATTTGGGAGGACAACAAGTTTTGGGGAATTTCACCTAGAGGTCAGTGATCCCAAAAGTCCCTCTGAGAATTTGGAAGAAGTAAGTTCTGCCCTACAAACCATTTTTGCAGGATTAACAGTCTCAAAATAACCTAGATGCTGCCCGCTTTCAATCAACAATTCAATGGTCGTGTTGAAAAATAAAAAAAATTCCATCAAAGTGTTCACTTTTGAAATTTGCCAATGTCAAGTAACCCATATTCGCCATGTTGGCACCTGGAACAAAATACGTAAAGAAACAAGAAAAATTTTGAAAAGAAAAATGAAATTACTCCCGAGTTAAAAGAAAATAAGAGTTGAAGTATTTGGTTGAGTTAGCTTGTGAAAATCTGAAATGACTATATATTGTATAGTGATCAAGCAGTGTGTGAAGCGAAGGAAGTGCCCGGAGGAAATAGTCTGCTTCCCAGTGTAAACATGTCGTATCCGAGTGTATGTTGTATGCCAAACATGTTCTGACATTCAGATAGCTAAGCTGGCGCCATTGCTGGCTGGATAGTTGTGAGCTCACACAGGTGGATTATTCCAAAAAGAGGATGGACATAACCCAGGGGGTGCAGGATAGCTGCTATTAAAAAGAAATTTAGGTGGCATGGTATGTATGATGAAATGAAGATGAAAAATCAAAATGGTGGGTGGAAATTGATGCTTGAGAGGAATGAGGAGGCGTTAAAGTGTGCGTGTTCTGATTATGTTATGGGTTCTCTATGATATGAGAGCATGGCACTTGACAACAGTATGTCCATCAAGTACCGTGGAAAACAAAGTTGGGTTTTGATGATAGAGCAATACTTGCATATGCAAGCCCAATTCATACTGTGCTAATATGATGGTTAACCATTTAAAACAGTTGGGTTTGTTTTTGTTTATATATTGGGAATGAAATGATTGAGGCTCAAATTTCAGGACCACAATAAGAAAAATACAGCCTTTCATCGATATCAAAATCGATATTACTACCGGGTAATTCATGGGGTTCAAAAGATGATCAGAACACGCGCCTTTAATTGTGAGGTCCCCTTGACAGTGCCTCTGTAATCAGTTTGTTCCCCAGTGTGAGTGTCATGGGACTGCCGTTTCTTTTAGACCATATGATCAGAAAGGCCGGTATTCACAAAGAATTTGTCCTGGCTGAACTTTTAGTCAGTAGTCCTAATAGAAGGACCTATAAAATCTTCTTCATATAGTAGCGTTTCTGCTGAAATATGAAGAGAAGTACAGGGACTCAAAGCTGGAAACTTACCTCTTTCAATTGTTTCTCTTTTCATATGCTGTTTTAACAAAAAATTAAAGGGCCTTCTAGATGTACATAGTCGGTAGCCTGGACTAAGGTAAGCCAGGGACTAAGTTCTTGTTGAATACCGACCATTGGTTTTCTACAATTAAAGAATATTCTTATGGGTTGCAGTATATCTCTATGGGTATGTAAAAATGTAATAAGTGAATGTAAAGACTGAGGTTGTAACCTGGCCATTTGGGTGCCAGTTGTAACTCGTAACAATTTTAATATCCTGGGCAAACAAATTTATGATAGTATTTTATCATTTTATTGGGTAAACTTTCTGCAGATGTTTGCTTGGTCAGTGGGCGCTAGGTGGTATAATATTTACAGTGACTCCGATTGGAAATCACAATCAGTGATGGACTTCTTATTGGAAAGTCACAGGTTTGGACCCCATCAGAATCCACATGCTGTGTTCTTACGTCGTCTGCTTAAGCGGGTCCACAAGTCTTGTAATGGTTTGTGGTGGTGTCGGATGTATTTCAGCTGAGTAAGCTGATCATGGGGCCGCGTGTATCCATGATACGGAAGCTCCTAACATGGCCACTTTTGAGACTGGGGTGATTGGGAACATAAAAAAATTCAGGTTTTTTTTGTCAGTTTGCTTTTACGTGTTAAACCACTGTGACATTCTACAGTTGGATTTATTGGATGCCCTCCCCTGTCACCTCTTTGCAAGGTAAGCATTGGTTTTGTGTAGAGAGAATCCAACTTTTGTGTAAATGCTCCCATTCAATTGCTGCGTGTGAGGCTCTCCCCATGGAAATAGCAAAATGCGGCAAAGAGCAAATACCTGTACTTATTGCGGTTCATAACCCAAAGGAGCAATCTTAGGTAACAAGTCCTCATTTTCATAGCTGTGTTATCTACAAGGTTGCGTGCATTCCATATTTGGCAGCTGAGAAGAGTCGACAGTTCATTTTTTTCCTTCTAGACTCAAACCATGCATTGAATTTTTCATAGGAAGTGTAGTGACTACATAGGGGAAGCTATTAATTACTCACTGTGTCATTACTGGGGGTGGGCTGTCAATTCATTTTGCTTATATAATGTGTGATGTCATGAGTGGTCTATGCTGTGTAGACCCTAGGGTCTACGGTTGATGTGGGTGTGATTAGGTAATAGGCTGCGGACTTTGATTGTGCTGTAAACAGTTTTGATGGTTTAAAGGTGCAACGAGAGATTTGAGGCAACCAAATATGGTGTCAAGTAGTTAGTAATTTCATTAGATGACACAAAATAGATGTTATTACCTTGTATTGGCTACAGAAGAAATGTCTAAAAAAGAGAGAAAAAGGGTTATTTTGATTTGCTTATATTTCATAATAAAACAGAGCTGGAATTCATATTTTTCCTATACAAAATTAGAAATTCACTTTTTGTAACAAAGAACCATTTCTCAGCTTAACCTTTCGATGGGATATTTGTGATAGAAAGCTTACATCAGAGCAAAATTCAGTACTTTATGATTTTTTATAGGGGCACCTGATCTGTGAAATCTCTCGTTGCCACCTTTAATTCATTGCAAGTATGCAGCAAGTCTCTGTTTCGTTAAGGTTCGCAATATTATCACCTTCACTTTATGTGTAATTTTTGTAACAGATTACCGTGGGGACTATTCTTCATTCAATAGTCATGGATTCTGACCATATTGATTTTTATAAATGAGGTGTTTCATATAGCACTGTTTACACTTGAGAAAGTGATATGAATTTGTTTTGTTTGAATTACAACTGAGAATTAGCATAAAGTATTTGATTAGGGAGGTGTTTACTGAATGCGGATTTCCGAATTCGCTTTCGGAAAATAATTGACGTTTGTTGGCGCTCTCATTTATTGGGAAGTGACTTCAGGGTCAACAACATTTCGAGCGAGTCATATGGTATGCCATGGATTAATGCGCAAAAAAACCCCTGGACTGACCACTGAATTTGGGGTGCTCTCAGCAGCAGTCATTTTAGCTTTTCTGTGAAATTAGGCCTAACTATTATTAAAACTAATGCAGAACAAGAGTGAAAAGGAAAGACAACGCCCGCAAAGTCCGATATTCTTTTTAAAGTGACAGGAGGAGATTTTTTTTAGGGTATGAATTTCTCTCAAATTTCACGGATCGGTGTCAATTCATCATCATCATCAATCGGACCGCAGTCGACCAAGAGAAGATATCTAGCTACCGCACAATGCCATCGTTCCAATGGCGGGATTTGTACATGTACTGAGTGAATCGTTGAGTGAAACATGGTAAAGTAACAGTACTATCACAAACTTGCATTTTAAGAATGTTTCATCTCTAACGATTCACAATTGACTACCGTACAAAAATCGCCATTGGGAGCAATGCATTGTGGGATAGATACTGAATGTATTCTCTTGCAGTCGACTATCATCATCATAATCAGACATCATCTTAGCTAGATTTCCCACGCTTTTGCAAAGATGTTACCTATGTAGTTCCTACATGAGAACTGCAAGTTCAGATGTGTCTCTAAAGACGGTGTCCTCAAGAGGACCTGGAAGTAGGTTGGTTTCGTGCACCCGACGAGCCTATGTCTGGAGTTCCCAAAGCAGAATTCTGCGTTGTGCCTCTCTGGTGACGAATTTTAAAATATGGCCAGCAAGAAGCCAATTTGCGCTGGTCTTATTTTAGAGGTGACTTTTGGAATATCGCCATACAGCTCCATGTTTGGTTTACTTTGTCCAATCCAATGATATTTAGTAATCTGGTCGTTTGTTGTAGCATCCCATCATAACTTCTTTCCCAGTTATGTTTTGTCAAAGTCCATGTTTCTGAAAACCATAAAAGAAAAGATAGTATGGCTCGCACCAGTGTTTGGCAGATGTTAACTTGGAGCGGTCGAAGGTAGGTCAGATTTCCAGATCTTTGCAACTTAGTGATGGATGGTGTAGACCCACCTACGAGAACGTTGGAAGTTATTGGACAAACAGGGGCAAAGGAAAAACTCGCAAACCTTGTTTGAACTTGGCCTGCTATCATCATCATTCCCCATAGAAAAACACATCTTTGACTTTTTGTAGTGCACAAGAAAACTACTAAATCATCATCTTATTACATAAGACGGCGTCTTCAGCTATTCACTTCAGGTGTGATCTATACATTAGTAAGCATTCCAGATATGTAAAAAACCTAGGTTTGACAAAAAATTGGGGGACGCTTCTTTCTGGAAATCTCTCATTGTCTCTTTTAAAAGACTGCGCTCCTTCTAAAGTTGCGTTGAAGCACCAATGGCATTGCTTGGTGCTAAGCCAGAGATGTGCAGAGGCGGGTCCTTGTTACGACCAGTAGTAGATAGATATGAAAATCGATTCGTTTTATTTACACTGACAAAAAATTTGAATTCAATGAGGACTTATTCGAATTCACTTAAAAAGTAAGTTGCTGAAAAGCAACTTACGAAATTCAACTTTTTGAAGTTGTATCGATAAGACTGAGCAGGTTACACTTCAGGAAAAAGTGAAAGCGAGGATGACGGACTCAATCGAATTCACTTCAACTATTGGCCCAGTGTAAACGGGGCTATAGTTATAAATATGCTTCTGTAGTTGGGAACCAATATATTACTTCAGTGGAGATTGGGTGGAAGATTGGGAAAGTGTGTTTCTAAGACAAACAACCTCATATTACCCTTTATGTCTAAAGAACAAAAAAGCAGGACATCAAACCTGCTCAATTTTGCGTTTTGTTCATGATCACAAAATTTCAATAATATCATGGCAATGTTGGAATAAATTTGTTATATTCCCAAACATGGTCATTTAGATTTAAATATTGTGACCAGATAGCTTTGGGAAAGTCTTTGCCTTTAACGTCCGATGTGCGAAGAGCACCCTCTTACATTGAGTCTGTTGAAAACGGACTAGTCGCAGGAGAGGAATGGTGGGCACAGGGTGGAAATGAGACAGACTTGTTCTATGATCGATTTTTGTCAATGATGACTAAGCTAATATTTCTGGAGGGTGTGCAAATTTCGTTGCAGTGCAATTTTCTAGAAATCCAATATGGCCGCTATCACTCTCAAATTCATTCAAAGGCCATATTTTTATGCAATAGATCCAGGTTTTTAAAGCACGATGAATCTTTAGGAACGGTATTGACGTGGATTTGACACACATACCATTCAAATCCATATGGCCACCCTAACAACCCAATATGCCCTGAAATCATTAAAGTGAATAAAAGCACAATATTTGTGATAGAGGCAAAATTCTGCGCTCTATACCCAGTAGAACTCATATCTGAAATTTTCAAGTGTGGTAACAAGCTTACCAATCAAGATGGAATCCCAATATGACTGCCTTTAAGATCTTAAAACCTACGAATTGTCATATAGTCATAATTATACTGGCCGTCATTTTGAATTTTAGTATGTGTCAAAACAAAGATACCAGATAGAGTTATTAATGCTCAAAGACATAACATCTCATACTTTCATTTAACTTTAATAATCATTTTGGGTGTTTTAACTAAATACAACAACAAAATCACAGATCTATGTAATTATAGTTTTTAAGAGGGTAAAAAGGCAGCCAACATTGCCCCCATTAACATTTTGCATGTTAAAGAACAGAAATTCCAGATAAGAATGTCAAATGGTCAATACTTATCCCAGACCTTAATTACACCTTATAATAATAATTCGTTGATGTAAATAATATATACACATATAATGTGGTTTTTACTATTTTAAAGGCGGCTTGTATTGGCTGCCACCATCTTGAATTTGAAAATGTCCATTACAGAGAAATTGCCAATATAAGGGGTTTCTAGTGATCAAATCCATGTATCATATAAGTGTAAAGCATAAACGCAGCATATAGACCCTGGAATTAAGCCTCTAAAACTGCAAAAATGTGCAGAACACTGACGTATCCGGATGCGTTGGAAATGCATTCTAGAGGTGTTAACGTAAACTTGCAGAGTGTGATCAATTGTAACAGGTTGGAACACCTGCAAGAACATATTTTAGTTGTTAGCATGTATTCAAGTAGCGTGTAAATAGGTATAATGGAGGTGTTAAGATCATTTAATGATTCTGAGAGCATATTTGCCTTTTGAGCAGCCATATTGGATTTTTGTGGCAATTGTAATGATAAAATACTACCAACACTTTCTCGTGCTTAAAACACCGGAAGAGAGTACCGAGAAATATTTGTCTCTATCGGAATACTTAAGGGGCATTATTTAGTGGATTTGAAATGGTCGCAGCCATATTGGATTTTCAAAAATGGCACTGTAACAAAATTGTGCACAACCTCCAAAAATTATTTGCTTAGATCCTAATGAACTAAAAATAATTATCAATAGAAAAAAGTCTGTACTCCATTTCCATCGTTCAGGCTGTGTGCCTAAGATTCTACCTGACTTAGTGCTTGGGTCACGCAGGAGGAAAGTTGATGCCAATTTGAATTTCTTGTTGGAAATTAAGTGGTACTGTGATATTGAGATTTTCGGTTTTGAACTGTATGGATTCAAAACCTTTGCAGTTTCTGAAGGTAAACTGAATTGCAAAAAATTAACAACTTGTGAAAAATTTCACACGAAAGTGCAAAAATAAAAACCTTGTGAAATTTTTTGCACGGAACAGTAATATTCTTTGTTGTTATCTTATGTTGCTAAAGAACTGCTCTGAATTCTTATTGGATAATTGCACAGAAGAACCAACACAGAAAATGTAACTAATTTCTAATCTTCTAATAAAACTTGTTGACAAACAACTACAAAAACGGCGGATGGTAGATTGCATGCACGGATTGCCATCATTGAACCTTCCCAACAGTCCCTTTTGCATATCCTACACCTGCTGAGATCACCGTGGACCACTAAATCAGATGGTATTTCATGCCCATGTCTCAGGCAAAAATATCACACAAACTGGCAACCATTGCACTATCCCACAGATTTACGTTTGTAGAAAGGAACACATCCCCTCTGGGTGGGGGTTATATGTGTGTGTGTGTGTGTATCGTTGCATACACAAGGGGGTACGGCACTATGCTTCATCCAGATGTCGTGCCCCAACCACGGCCACGGGAGCTTCTCCCATATAAAACACGGCATGATCCATAGTTATACCTGTGAAAACAAAGGGAATAATTACCTCTGTTGGCTATGTGTGAAATAAAAGCTCTGGCAGTCATAAAGGTTATATCAAGGGGGGTCTAGTTGATGTTAAGTTTCAATTGCATAACAGTAACCAGTATGAGAATTGCTACATCAGCGTCTATAACAGAAAATATTTTGGATACCATGTGATCATGATGTGCAATATTTTTGTTTTGCAAAGATTTTTTTTTTTCAGTCAAATAGTCAAACATCGTTGGTACATTTCTACATGGAAAAACATGATTAGGGCTTTTGTTTGTAAATTTGTGTTTACATTGACCATTTATATGAACGATTTAATATAGTAATGCATCCATCTTGATCGGGATTGTCTATACTGAAGCTAGTACCAAAAGCGTGCAGTTTGCAGTATGGGATACTAATACTAATAGGCAATTGTGCTTGATGCTAAAAATAGGTATGTTGTAATATTTACTTTCGGCCTTTCGTCCATCGTTCAATTTAAATGTTATAATTATATTGAGTTTGACCATTGTATTGTTTTCATAACAATTTATAGGCAAAAGCAGCAAAAAAAAAAATGCCTACTTTGGCGCTAGTTAGGTTCATTGATGTTATATCATTAATATCGACCTTCACCTGGTTTGCATGGATTTTGAAAGGACATTATTATACAGCTGTGAATGAAATGGTATAAGCAATTTCATGGATGATGCCAGGATTTAATTCATTGTAATTGAACCCAGGTAGTACGTGTTGCGTATTGATGTTATTTTTAGGGTGAAGTGCTCGCGTCATACTGCCGTTTTGCTACGTTCGCGCGCGCATGCCAATGTTGCGTATGATCATTGCGTATGATCGTTCAACGGGTTGTTCGATTATTGCCATTGGGTCCCTCGGTTGCAGCTCCAGTTTTGTTTGTATTTAAGCAATATAAAGCAGCGCGAAATTGGGTTTTTTAAGTTTAAAAGATGACCTTTACAATGATTTAAAGTGTTCAGAGGAGAGATAAAGGTATGAATTCGGGAACTGTATCTTTACGACGAGTGAACCGGTGAACACCCATTATTTTTGCGTGGAAGAACTAGGCCTTCGGCCTCGTTCTTCCACTTAAAAAAATAATGGTATCGCCTTGGGTTCAATTCATCGTTAAAAAGAGAGTAACGGTTCCCAAAATCATACCTTTATCTCTAACTGCCAACCGGGTGTCTTGTTTTCAAGTTGTTTTGGCGATGTTGGGTAGGGACGTGGTCTTTGAGAGGTTTACCAATTTTTGCCGAAAAAGACCATAGCTATACCAGAAAGAGTGAGATGCAGTTTTGCGGGCCAAAATGTAATACAAAATTGTCTCAACGTTTCTCAATATTTAACATTTTCAGCAAATTTGGAAAATTTTTTTGACTCAGCATTGAGTTTAATGGACTAAATTTCAAAACAAGATTCAGATAAATATTTGATTTCAGATTGAGAAACTTAGACTATTGCGAAAAATTTGTAGATTGCTAAATTGGCAGCAGATTTGCCGGCCTGGAAACTGGCTAATAAACTCGCCCAGGACGTTGTCAAATTAAGTTGCAGATAGTTGTTTGACACAGGGGCGGGCCCAGGGGGGTGGCAGGGGCGCGGTTTTCCCCCCTTAGGGTTTCATTCAAATCAAATTTGAGGAAAAAACATGGTTTTTATTGCAAGAAATTGTGCAGGAAAGAAATTAGGGTTTTTTAACAAAATGAGTTTAATTTTGTAGTGTCTCGCACCTATTATGTTCGCCCCCTCCTATGATTTTACTCTGGCGCCGCCCCGTCTTTTGACAAGTTTAGGATTTTCAGAGAACTTTCTCTACATTGTAAAAGGATGTTAAAAAGACCATTTTTAGCATTCAAAAGAGCTTTTTTCATGTAGCTTTGGATGCAGCCATTGTTTGATGTTGAGGAGGCTTGTCAACATTTGATACTTTATGCAGGAGCACCAGGCATTCCAGACTGTCTGGCTTTTTGACAGTTCAATGGAAATACAACTGGACAAACGATGACCCATAATATGGAATCATTACCCTCATAAAATAAGAAGCACCCCATACTCAACATTTAAACAAAAACATCTCAAATCGTAGGAACTGTATCTTTGGTTTTTTATACGATTTGATTTTTGTAAGTTTTGTGCCAGCTTTTGCCTAGTGCTTTAAAAATTGTGTATGTATAAATTAAATGCCCACTTTATGAACAATTTCACACCTCAGGGCAGTTATTACAAAAAATATGAATTAATTAAGTAGGTTTATCCTGCACTGTGTCTACAGAGTGCGGATTCAAACCACAATGGCAGGGGGGTCCAAGGGTAGAGCTACGTTGGGGGTCCAGGAACCCCTCAGAGAAAGCCTTGAGCCTTATTTCAATGGACTTCTTCGCAACCTCGGGGTGCACGCATTCCCTCCGCACACCCCTGGCTACACGCAATTCCCTCCGCACCCTGGCTACACGCATGTCCTATCCAATGTACTTTAACCAATATTCTGGAATAAGAGATCGGTCCACAAAACTATAAGCTAAAAAATATCTGTATGCAGAAATGAATTAGCAAATACCATATGTTGTGTATGCATAATAAAAACAATTATGATCAATAAACCTGCACAGTTTGTGCATAAAATATTGTGACTAGAAGAGTATGTTGAATACATAATTAGCAAGAGGTATTCTCATTATTTTTTGCATAAAAATGAATGCCAGTATAAGGGGGGATGACTATCAACTGCCTTCCCTGTCATTTGAGGTGTGAGATCAGGTGGCTAGATATAGGCTACTCTGTCTCTCAAGTGACTTCTCAGCTATCCCGAGGGAGAAGCCAACACTGCTGAGACTAGTGTACATGTACGCATGCATAAAAGATGGTGTTGTAGAGGGATTTCCCCTTCAGCTTCTTTGGTCCTGGGAATTGTGAGAGATTTGGGGACCGGATGGGGGTCCTGGATACATTGTCTCATCGACTTTTTGAGCTAGTAGCGTAGGAGAACCTCTTTTCCTCTTGAGACCAGTGTGCATAGGTTTATATGTGTGAATTAAACAGATGTTCTGATGCTTTTCTTCTGTTATTTAGTCTGTAATTTAGGCTTTAGTTTGGTGGTGGAGGAATTTGCACCTAAACTTTGTTCAATGTAAGGTGGGACATGACCCCATTTGCCACTTATATTGTATGCATATTGTCAGAGGAGATGTTCCAAGTTGTGGCAACCCCCTGAGGGCTCGGGGTAAAGAATAGGCCCGCTGTTACCCGTGCATGTCGTAAGAGGCGACTAAAGGGACAACTCGTCTAATGTTCCAACATGATGTGTTTGTAAAACTTGTAATATTTCCCACTTATAAGATTGAACTCAATGTAGTTGATAAGTATAAGTTGATAAGTGTAGTTCAACAACTCACCGTATCTCCTTGTACAAGAGCGTACTGTTGTTGATTCGTTATCAACCCACAGTTGATATGCAAATTAGCGCGTCACGCCCGACGCAGTGTTCACTGAAGTGCGTTTACGCGGTACGCTTAAGTCGACGCGCTGTTCGTCACGTTTAGAACTCGGAGTACGCGCAAGGTCACCAGGTGCAAACTGCAAAGCAACAAACAAGCCAAAACTATCGTTTCCCTTTACATTTTGCTAAAATATTACCAGGAAAGATTTGTCGAACTGGGAACATTTTAGTGTTATAAGTGAGAATACTTATGCTCCTCTACACACGATATTAATAAGTTTTCATAAGGATTTTGTTGTTGAAAGGGATTCAAACATGTTACAGAGTGGTTCATCACAAATCAACAACTCTGCATCCAATGCGTCCGCGTATTTTTATCCCGCTCGGGCGGCTAAAGCCGCCCTCGCGGGATAAAAAATACACGGATGCATGGATGCATCGTTGTTGATTTGTGATGAACCACTCTGTAACATGTTTGAATCCCTAATTGATAAGTATAATTTTTTATGATTAAGGACATTTGTATTTTTTTGTCAAATTAGGATAAGGCCATCCACAAATCCTGTATTAGATCTTGGGGGGTCTGAACTTTTTTTGGTAGGTATGTGCCTCCTGGATTTCAAAATTGAGGCTCCGGAGCTGATTTGAGGCCCCCATAAAATGGGGTCTCCGGAACTAGGTTTTCCAAAAATTTCAGAAAATAAGCTGCGATTTCCCTCAATTTCCAGTTCCTTTTTGAGGTTTTTAAAGACAATTTAATAGAATATGGCTTTGGACATGAACTGAAATGGTCCTAAAATGAGGGTCTTATAGGCGGCACATACCCATACTTCATCCCAATGTGAGACCGGTATTAGATTTGCCTAAATATTTCAAATATGTACTTTGTTTTATTGGCTATAACAATGTATCTTGGCTATTTCATAGGGATTTAAGTGTCTGTATGTTATGATGTAGAAAGAGGGTGTGTTTGTTTTGATGTGGTTGTTGATTTGCAGAAACTGAAGCTTTTTTAGCTCGATCTGAAAGTGGTCATTCTTGCTTGATGCATGGACTGATGATGAACTAAATACATCACTGTTGTAATGATGATGTAATCTCTTGTAGACTAATGCAGCAGTAAATTTCTGTAGTTGTGCTTTTTACTGTAGGTGCGGGTTTTTAGCGGTGTGTCATGCAATCAATAAGTTTATTTTCATTTGTGAACTAGTTTTTTTTGAAACACAAGGCTATATAAAAAGTCTACTTCATTCAGTCAAATATATTTCAAATAAGAAATCTGTTTTGGTTATTGATCTGTTATAATGTATCTTGCTTTTTTCAAAAGTAAAAAATTTTTTGTAATTGGACATTTACTGAAGTGAAGTTTTCATATGGTGTATAATTGTTGTAAAGTTTGTTTATTTAACCGTTTTGATGTATTTTGTCATCATGACATACTGACACCATTGTGTTCGAGGTGTCCGTTACACTCCAATACTCATTCACTCACTCAAGTGTGGCAAAATACACAATAGTAACTAGGGTTGCATGTGTCCTGTCCTTCCTAGACAGGCTAGTGTTATCTCCAATGCCCTTTTCATTAGTCTGTTTCATCTTTAGTGAATACACTATAGGCCAGTGGCAGCCAATGAAACCCACAGAGTTGGAGTAATAAAAGACTATAGGTCGTACTGCCCATCTTTAATCGGCGGCTCACTGTGGAACGCTTGGATGTGTTACCGCCCAAGCCCAATACAACTAAAACTTACGGCATGGAAATGCACTTTCTTGTTGATTTCGCCAGGCGACCCTCGAATATAAAATTGAAGATTGCAAATGTACTTACCTGCATATAATCAAGATTATACGAGTCCTCCTGAGGTGAGAATCAACTATGCGGTCTGCTCCTGCAGGCGCAATTCACCAGTTTCTAAAAAAAGACTTCAAACACTTCTGAAATAAACTCATGACCCTTGAACTCTTCTGTTTTAAAAAACAAGCTGGTTGGGTCTAATATAATAAAAATGGGAGGGCTATAAAAACCAAACTAGGAATAAGTATGAAAAATGGGGGGAAAAACACTACAGCAGTTGCCCCAAGATAGTACATGTACCATGTTTGCATATGAAGGCCCTGACTAAGCCTACACGTCTCAAACTTATGGTAATAACAATCATAAATTTTACACTGATTCTTGTATATATCTTGATAGATTAAATTCACAAACATAGTTAAACTGAAGTTAGTCACGGGCCATGGGAACCCTTTAGATTTTGTTATGGTCCTTTGGGAGGGAGTTGATTCTCACCTCAGGAGGACCGTATTTAATCTTGAGTATACTGCAGGTAAGTACCGTTTGCATAATC
The DNA here is from genome assembly GCA_023653785.1 of Ophioderma brevispina. Taxonomy (NCBI): domain Eukaryota; kingdom Metazoa; phylum Echinodermata; class Ophiuroidea; order Amphilepidida; family Ophiodermatidae; genus Ophioderma; species Ophioderma brevispina. The sequence continues at coordinate 45,814 of JAMKCH010079717.1, forward strand.
TTCAATTTACTTCATCCTCCTTCGGTTTTTGTTTTCGAATCAACTATGTGCGACTTTGAAGCCGCCTCCAATAGGTTCGAGTCTCACTGAATTGGCAGATGATTTGTGATAGAATCTACTGAAGGTGGAATCAGATTTCCACCTCTGCCTCTAGGCTATACTCTCTCATTGATAACCTAATCTATGGGAGCAGATTAGCTGCCCCTCTGGTTGAATGGGCCTTGTAAGGTATCAGTATCAACTCCTCCATGCCTAACATATCAAGTATCCACCTACTATTGGTGGACGATGTCACCTATTGTGGGGTCTAATAGACCTGATTCACAGTTTAGTTTTCAGATCCCCGTAGTAACTTGGTCACTTCCAGATAGACTGTAATTTGCTTTGACTGGACCATGGCCTTTTATCCTCAAAGGCTTCAATTTCCACTGTCTTGGGAATACACCCTGGTCTGCTTTGTTTGAGGTGAGATGATGGGGAGAATTTTACAAAGCTGGTAGATACTACCAAATTCTTGATATTTATGTAATAAAATATACTCCTTTTGGCCAGCACTAAGGCCAAAAGTAATACAGACTTTTAGGTCAACATTTTTTCTTGGATAATGACTCCCATGGAGGAAGCTGTCTCAAATATCTAGCACTGGTTTTCTACTCCCGTCTACGTGAGTATCTGGCCTTGGGGGATTTCTGTTGAAGACCCTTCATTAATCTGGTTTTTCATAGGTAGCTTTGTCCTATCAGATGTTATTATTCATAGGCCTCTGTATACAAGCAATTTCCACCTTACAACGCCCAAAGTTCTTTAACTTAGACCTTTCTTCTCACAATTACTAAAACCCATAACCTCCCTCAGAGGTGCTGAAATGGGGATCCAGCTATCATTGACTAACCCATCAACACCAAGCCTTCCATGCTGACTGGTACTTCTTTTGAGTGGATTGTTTCTGCAGCGTAGATAGCAAGACTCTGTACGTTCTTCTGAAAAAACCTCTGCTTGGTAGTAATCGCCGGAGAAATCCATCCCGCTAGGTGAGGGACTGAATTAGCTGGTGGGGTTCCTGGAGTTGTGGTTGAGTTAGCAGATCATAATCCCACTGTGGCAACAAGACTGGATCTGGCAAATTGCACACCGATGAAGCAAAGCAATAAACGGATACCAGGGCTGCGTTGTCCATTGTTGGAGCTATCATCAACACTGTTGCTCTGTCTATTGCCGTTTCTGTACATACTGACCTCAATAGACAAAAGGGCGGAAACGCATATCCGCGTTCTGTCTTCCCACTGATGGAGAATGCGTTTCATGTTATTGCCCGGATCATGGTTTTCCATGCCACGTGCGTGACCTGGAATTCTTCTGGGCAAAGAGGTCATTGTTGCCAAAAACTCAGATTCTTGCATAAACTTGTTGAACAGGAAGGGATTCAACTTCCATTCTACTCTGTCCTGGAACACCCTGGAGTGTAATCTGCATTACGTTTTTCTTGCCCGTGACATGATATTCCGACAGCGTTATCTTCCTGCCAGACACCATTTCCATAGCTGAATTGCTAATTTGCATAGGCTGTCTGTGCGTGTGCCTCCCTTGTGTTTGACATACTTGGGCCGTAGTGTGTCTGAATGCTATCATGACATGACACTCCTTCATCTTCCGTGCAAAGCTCGGGCGCAGAAACCTGCTAGTAGCTCCAGCTAGTTTGATTTGGAATGTTTTGCTTCCTCCTTGATTCCCACCTACCCCCTGTCTGACCGAACGAACACTGCGCCCCCCAACCTTGAGTTTGATGCATCTGTCGTTATTGTTAACTGGGGCACAGGAAGATTCATTGCCTTCCATTGTATAGGTGCAGCAATTCCATCCACCACACTAATTCTTGTAGGCTGGCCATTGACAGATTCACTTGACTTTGATACATTGGATCTTCCTGGACTGACTGACAGATCTTATTGTAAGCCCTGTAGCACAGTGAGCTGGCAACACATCTCTGACGTGACGTCATTTTCCCAGATACTCGCCAACTCTCTGCTGTCAATTTTGGGGCTCTGATTAGCTGATCGCTCTGACTTGGATGTTCCCGATTTTGTCGTCTGGCAAACTAGGTCGATTTTTTGACTGTTTATCATGTGACCTAAAACCGCACTTCTGGATTGGATAGAGTTGGATTTTCTTTGTTCACTATTCCCTAGTTGCCTGGAAAAATTCCAGAATATCTCCCTCTGATGTATGCATTCTGTTATATGATGAGACAATCAGAATCAGATCCGTCCAGGTAAATCAACTACTCTCATCGCGTTCTGCCTCAAATGAGACACTACTGGCTTCAATTAGCTTGTAAAGACTCAAAGACTCTTGTGCTGTTGTTACCCGAAGGGAAGCACTGAAAACTCGTACAAGGTTTTGTCCCATAAAAACGAAGATATTTCCTGTGTTTCTTTGGAATATTGGGACCATGAAATATGCAATCTTTTTTGAGATCTATGTGATCATGAAGTTGGCCTTTCTTGATTAGGGGTTTCACTTGTTGGATTGATTCCATCTTGAAGTGTTCTGATTGGATGAACCGATTCAGGTATTTGAGATTGAAACCCGCCTGAAACCCCTGAACTCTTGGGGCTAAAAAATGTAGATATGAATTGGCGTCTACACTTTCACTTTGTGAACTCTCCTTTCTGAATCATATTCTGAATTCTTGACACCATAGGCATGTTGATATTGTCCAATCTGAAGCGATTTGGAATTTTGTATTGAACTGTGCACTTTTGACTTCGATTCTGTAACCTCTACGGTTTGTAGGATCCGTGATCTGAAGTAATCGTGTCGCCAGGGCTGTTTCATGAAAATCTCTCCTGCCGGCGTATTTTTCTCGTAAAAGTCGGTGACACCATCGAACTCGTTTGGCTGATCTGAATCTATTGTCTCGTTTTTTTGGAAGACTGTTTGCATTTGTCGCTTCCCTGGTCAGAACGAAACTTTTCTGCGGGGTTTTCGCTGTAGAATGGTCACTGCAAACCTTGTAGCACGTTGTCTTCATATCGTGACTGTCTATGGCCCGGATACTTCTTTCTATGGCTTTTTGGCCATGGCTATCCTGGTGGAGACCAGAGTTCTGTTTGGACTTGAAGCACTTCTTCGACTTGACCCTTGATTCTGACCATAGAACTCTTTGGCCGACTCTTTAACTACTTTGGCTTGTCACTTTGTTCCTTTTCTCTTCTTCCCCCTTTGTGTCCCCACTCTATCTCCAAAAATACAATCCATGATGGTGTCACATCCCGTAGGTAACCTTCTTTAATGAGGCTCGTAGTGTCCCTTTGTCTGACATGACCATCGCTGAATGGACATCCAAGCAACTCCTGTATAGAGCAACAGATGTTTCAGCTCCTTATTGTCTATGGACTGGTTCAACTCAATGGCCCTAAGTAGTGGCATTGCAGTCCTGATAGGGGCTCCTGAATACTCCACATTGGATTTATGCACATCTTCCATTCCTTTGTTTTTGTCTTTTTTCAATTGCAAGCTCTCATTTACTTTGTGCCATGTCAGCGTCCTTAAACAAATGTTGTACAGAAGCATCAGGCTTAAGGCCCTCGAGCAATTCATCCTGCTTTGTTTGCTCCAAGATGTGGTTCTCTGCTCTTTCCACCAGTCCCAAACCTTCTGGTTATAGCCGCCCCTTTCACTTCCTCATGAGGATTGGTAGATCCTCACTTTTTGTCCTGGGACCCATCTTTTGCAGTATCCCTCTCATTTGCATTCCTTATCCCCCTTGGTATTTGTTTGATGTGTCCCAAGATCTTCCCTGCAACATGACATTGCATCTGGCTCTTGGTATCGGCCCGCGCTGACGTTTATGAGATTGGGCTCCTTCAACTATCATAAGTACCGTTCGATCCCTGTTGACCTGGGGGGTGGGTGATTGGGTGTGGAACGAGTATCGAGAACCACGACAGTCTGGAGCTCTCTTAGCTAGAGTAAGCAGCGAGGACCTCTTGCGCTCCTTTGTCGAAACAGGCCTGGAGCGGAATCTAGAAGGAATCTCGACCTACTCTCTCGCAAGGCCCCTTCTAGCATAGCCTTGAAGGTCTCATTTTGTTTATCTGCTCCTCATAAGCATGGCCATTTGAGCGTCTGAGAAACTAGGTGCCCTTGTAGCTGAAGGAACAGCCTTACCAAGTTTGCAACAGGCTTACCGTTGTTGTTGGCACTCTCGATCATCGGTACAGGGTGCTGTCGTCCCTAGCGAATCCATCATAAGTTCTAACATAGGATCCCTGTCCTTGGCTGTTATATCAAGTTCGGATCTCTGATTTCATATATACTCTCTAGCCTTGTAGAGAAATGGTTTGATGATAATCAACGTTTGTCACGGCATCAGACGGGCGTGTAAGCTCATTGTGTTATCACGCTCAATGTTTTGTTGACGGCGTTATACTCTGGGTCTATTTTGCATGTGTTTTGGTTCAGAAAATCATGGCTCAATAATGAAGGCGTGATTGATCTGCATCTGTGGTAGGATAACGGCTCAAAGAGAGAAGGCGTGAATCCTCTTGCAAACCCAATGAACTTGATTCCATCCTCGGTGAAGTTGACAAATCACGTTTTTCATCATTAGAAACTACACCAGATTTCTCACCTGATTCACCAACCTTGTTCTTATCTGACATCGTGAAATTCTTACGGAATATCCTACAGAATATCCCAAAAACTACTATATTTCTACAAAAGGACACTTCTTTTACTCCAAATGTATCAAAAAAACAACTTATGTTACCTGAAAATTATTGGTGATGTTAACGCGCCATTGCAGTAAACAGAAGCGGTAAGGGTTCATGAGGCTATTTCAGAAGTGTTTCAGTCTTTTTTTTTAGAAACTGGTGATTTGGGCCTGGCAGGAGCAGAACGCATAGTTCATTCGAAAAACTGAAGGAGGGATGAAGTATAATGATCCTTTTATATCCAAGTACATGGTCGGCATGTGGTTATGCCAGAAAGTTTATCGTCGCATAAATCGGGCACGGAGTTTTTGCAGATTTTCAAAATGGCTTCCAAAATAGCGGGGGCTATAGCATGTTTGTAGTTGCTAGGATTGTTGAACGTATTTAACACAGTCTAGTAGTTAGTTAAACGTTTTGTAATATTGTATGAATATGGACGTTGACCTCGGTAAGTGACAAAAACAGCGCTTGCCTGCTCATTCGTTTTGTATTTTTGAATCAGCGCGGAAAATTAGCGTTGTCGTGCCCATTCTAAGAAAACCAGAGGCCTTGATGATACCTTGATAGAAAACTCTAAAAATATGTTATCTGCAAGCAGTATTTTCTCATTGGAGAGTCGGCTCTGTTGTGAAGATTGTTTCTGAATTGCTTGTATGATTTGAAACAGTAAAGAATCGATGGTTTAGGCAAAAAGGGCCCATCTGCAATAGCTGCCAGGTGTTAGATAGGTAGGTAAAATACTTAATAAGAACACAACTGACAAATGGCAGCTATTGCAGATGGGGCCTTCTTGCACTAAACCCTCGTAATGTAAACTGAATGAGGCCGTGTATGGCTGTTCCACATCAAATCATCAAATCGGGTATAGTCAATGACAGAATTAAGCGACCAATTGCGCGTATGTCAAGGTTTGTCAATCAGCACAGCTCAGACTGTGATTGGTTTGAATGTGTAGTATGGGCGGGGCATGTTCGAACAAAATATGATTTAAAATGTCCAAATATGCCCTATTCGAGTCGGGGTTTCGACTCGCGGACACATTAAATCACATAAGTAAACTTTATGTTTTAACAAGCTTTGAATATTTACAGATTATTCTTCATGACCCACATTTGTTCTTTACTGTCAAATTACGTCAGACGCGCAATTGGTCACCTTATTCTGTCCCTGACTACATGTATAGTGGCTTAGTTTGTATTGCTGTACCCTTTTTTGAACCAGGTCAAAGGTCACATTACATTTGAGGTCAAGCTGTCAGATGGGCTAAATGAATGTTGGGAGCATGGTTTTTGTGTTGCCTGCCTTAATTGTGTAGGACTTGATCACATTATGTTCAAAGTGCTTTACAAATAAAAAGGAATTTCTATTTAGCCTAAAACAATAATATGGTATATTTAATAGTGATGGACCATGAGATAACACAAAATGTTTAATCTATAGTATAAGAAACAGCAGCAGCACCATCAAATAAAAAAATCATGTGAGGCAATATATACCAATTTAAGGACATGCTCAACTCTAGTCTTAGGAAATAGGTGTAATTTTAGAGCTTTCTTTTAAAAAGGTTTGCGGACAGAAAAATATAAGAGTATGAATTTCTTGCAGCGCAGTTCGAATTTGCACATCAGGAATTAGGCATACATACTATATTTTAAAAGCCAGCTAATGTTTCGGATGGTATGAGATTCTCAACTTTGTTTAGGTGTCAGGGAGGGGGGGCAAGACTGATCAAAAAATGCCGGACATACGAAAACAAAAAAAGATGATTGCAGCTTAATGGTACAAAATATTGTTGTACATGATGTGCATAAGGAAGATCTTTCCCTGGGAAGGGACGGTCTGCATGAAGGGTGCAGTAAAGATTTTTTTAAAGGTGCTGTTCCGATTGTGAGGTGTTTTGTTCTTTACTTGTTTTGAGAGCCTGGCACTTGCACATACACACTGTACAATACCGTGGGAAAAACTTGCAGTTTTGATGGTAGAAAGAATTAATGTATATTGCAAGCCCTATTTCATATGTGTAGAGTGATGGTAACCATTTTAAAACAGGCATTTTTTGTTTATATCTTGGAAATTAAATGGAATTGGGGGATCAAATTTCAGGACGGATAATGAGAAAAATACGGCCTTTCATCCGTATCAAAATTCGAGACTACTTCCGGGTAAAACAGGGGGGGTCCCAAAGATGATAGGAACAGCACCTTAAGTATAAAGAGATAATAACATCTTGTATGCAGAAAAGCATCAGTCTCCCTAAGAGCTAGGTTCAAGTAAGCAGGTTATATTACTAGGATTGTGTATGTCTAGCACTCCGGAATCTATTATACTAACCAAGTATCACTCCTTTTACAATTAATTGCAATTGATGGATGGATACTATGCTGTAAACTGGGGGGAGGATTTACCTCGGGCAGACCGTTCTGCAACAGCTGCTGAACTATACATCCATAACAGAATGTACAACGGGCCGTAATATTGTAAAAGCCATTAATATCTTTAAGTGGAATGTGTTCCAAGAAGTTCCAGGATTTCAAACTTAACCAGGATTTTTTTTTTAAATGCGCAAGTTGATAACAAGAGCAGCGATATTGTGTATATGGATGCAAACCTGGGTACAAAAGTAGGTTGCAAATTTTTACCCTTTTCGCCCATTCTCTCATTTATAATTGGTCAGAATTACGGGAAATATTTTTTGCAATAATGTCTAACATTTCGCAAATGCATAGACCTTGGGTATAAACATTGATCCCATTTTCTTTGAAAATTGTCATGAATTAGGCAACCGTCTTCATTTTCTCGAAGAACCTCATTTTATAATTCAAAGTGGGTATGAATTCAGTTTTCTGCCACCACATCCTTCAACATGCAGTTGATTCCGTTGAGGCTGCCGAATTCACAGGGCAGTGACACAATACTAAATTCTTTCCCCTAAGTGGTTGTCAAATCAAGAGACACATAATGTCAAAAGCAGCAGGTAGTTTGCAATGTAAAGTGTTAACTAATAAATGGGTTCTTGTCATGCTGTAGAATCATGGCTCAATGAATGAAGGCGTGATTGATCTGCATCTGTGGTTAGGATAACGGCTAAAGAGAGAAGGGCGTTGAGCTCTTGCAACACCCAATGAACTTGATTCCATACTCGGTTGAAGTTGACAAATCACGTTTTTATCATTAGAAACTAACCAGATTTCTCACCTGATTTCACCAACTTGTTCTTCTTGACATGTGAAATATTCCATGGAAATATCCTACAGAATATCCCAAAACGACTATTATTCAACAAAAGGACACTTCTTTTACTCCAAAGTATCAAAAAAAAACAATATTTTACCTGAAAAATTATTGGTGATGTTAACGCGCCATTGCAGTAAACAGAAGAGGTCAAGGGTCATGAGTTTGTATTTCAAGAAGTGTTTTAGTCTTTTTGTTAGAAATGGTGATTGCGCCTGGCAGGAGCAGAAGCATAGTTCATTCGAAAACTGAAGGAGGATGAAGTATAATGATCCTTTTATATCCAGAACAGGTCAGGCAGGGGGTTATGCATAAGTTATCGTATCGAATAGACGGGGCACGGAGTTTTTTGAGATTTTCAAAATGGCTTCAAAATAGCGTGGGCTATCATGTTTGTAGTTGCTATGACGTGTGTGACGTTTTAACACACGTCGTACGAAAAGTTGTAATATTGAATTTGAATATGGAACTTTGACCTCGGTAGTTGCAAAAACAGCGGGTTGCCTGCTCATTCGGTTGTATTTTTGGTTAATCAGCGACGAAATTAGAGTGTTCTGTTGCCCATTTACTTAAAGAACCAGAGGCCTTGATGATTACCCATGATAGAAAACTCTAAAAACTTATATGTTATATGCAAGCAGTATTTTCTCATTGGAGAGTCAGGCTGTGTTGTGAAGATGGGGGTTTGTAATGCTTGTTGATTTGAAACAGTACGAATCAAAGGTTTAGGCAAAGGGCCCAGATGCAATAGCTCGCCAGGTGTAGATAGGTAGGTTGGTAAAATACTTAATAAGAACACAACTGCACAACATGGCAGCTATTGCAGATGGGGCCTTCTTGCACTAAACCCTCGTAATGTAAGCTGAATGGGCGTGTATGGCTGTTCCCACAATCAAATCATAAAGCGGGTATAGTCCTGACAGAATAAGCGACAAAATTGCCGATGTCAAGGTTTGTCAATCAGACACAGTCAGACTGTGATGGTTTGAAATGTATGTAGTATGGGCGGGGCATGTTCGAACAAAAATATGATCTAAGATGTCAAAACTATGCCCTATTCGAGTCGGGGTTTGACTCGCGGACACATTAAAATCACCTCAAGTAAATTTATGTTAACAAGCTTTGAATATTTACAGATTATTTCATGACCCACATGTGTTTTTACTGTCAAATTACGTCAGAGGCCCAATTGGTCGCCTTACTCTGTCTCCGACTACACTGTCTAGTAGCTAGTTTGTGTTTGTCCTTGTAGCTGATGTACCCTTTTTTTTGAAACGGGTCAAAGGTCAACCTTTACATTTGATGGTCAAGCTGTTCAGATGGGCTAAATGAATGATGGGAGCATGATTTTGTGTTGCTGCCTTAATTGTGTAGGACTTGATCCAGTATGTTCAGTGCTTTAAAATTAAAAAAGGAATTTCTTCTACTATTCTTACTGCCAAAATTCTATTTAGCCTAAAACAATACTCATGGACTAGATTTAGAGTGATGGACCATGAGATAACACGACCTGTTTAATCTATAGCCCCTACACGAACCAGCAGCACACAATCAAATTACCAAAATCCATGCTGACGGCATATTATACACAATTTAACCGGACACCGTCAACCTCCCTAGTTTAGGACCCCCCAATAGGCCCCTCATCGCTAATCTCCTCTAGACCCGTTTCCTTTTTCAGCAAAACGACGACTCGATCCCGCGGAAAAAAAATAAAGAGTCTGAATCTTGCAGCGCGAGGTCGAATTTGCACATCAGGAATTAGGCATACATACTATATTAAAAGCCAGCTAATGTTTCGGAGGTTATGAGTTCTCAACTTTGTTTAGGTAAGTCAGGGGGAGGGGGGGCCAGAGCATCACTCAAAATGCCCGGACATACGAAAAACAAAAAAAACGATGATTGAAGCTTTAATGTACAAAATCTTGTTTGTTACCATGATGTGCATAAGGAATGCTCTTCCCTGGGATGACGGCTGCACTGACGGGTGCTGCAGTAAGATTTTTAAAGGTGCTTGTTCCGATTAATGTTGTTTGTGTTTTTACTTGATAGGAGAGCATGGCAATTGCACTACACACGTCAATAAGTGGGGAAACAAACTGCAGTTTGGTGGTCGAAGACTAATGTTATATTGCAAAGCCCTATTCCAATACTGTGCTAATATTGATGGTTAACCATAAAACAGCATTTTTTTGTTTATATCTTGGAATAACATGGAATTGGGGCTCAAATTTCAGAGATACTGAGAAAAAAATACGGCCTTTCATCCGATATCAAAAGCGAACTACTTCGGGGTAACACCCAGGGGGGGTCCCAAAGATGATCGGAAACATGCACCTTTAAGTATCAAGAGGATAATAACATTTGTATGCGAACAGAATCAGTCTCCCTAAGAGCTAGGTTACAAGTAGCAAGGTTATATTTACTAGGATTTGTGTAGGTCTAGACTTTCCTGAATCTATTTTACTAACCAATTCACTCTTTTACACATTAATTGAAATTGATGATGGATTGCTGTAACTTGGGGATTACCTCGGGCACAGACCTGGTCTGAAACAGATGCGAACCTATACATCCATACAGAATGTACAATGGGCCGTAATATTGTAAAAGCATTAATTATCTTAAGTGGCATGTGTTCCAAAGAAGTCCAGGATTTCAAAATAACCAGGATTTTTTTTTAAATGAGATAGGTGAGTAACAAGAGCAGCGATATTGTGTATATGGATGCAAACCTGGGTACAAAAGTGCGTTGCAAAATTTTTACCCTTTGCCCATTCTCTCAGTATAATGGTCAGAATTACGGGGCAATATTTTTTTGCAATATGTCTAAACATTTCGCAAATGCATAGACCTTGGGTATAAAAAAACATTGATCCCATTTTCTGAAAAGTGTCATGAATAGGAACCGTCTTCCATTTTCTGGAAAAAACCTTCATTTTATAATCAAAGTGGGTATGAATTCAGTTTCGCAACACATCCTTCAAAATGCAGTTGGATTCCGTTGAGAGCTGCTTACTTCACAGGCGGACAAAACTATAAATTCTTTCCCCATAAGTGGTGTCAATCAAGAGACCACATAATGTCAAAGCAAGCAGGTCGTTTGACAAGGAAAGTGTTAACTATAAATGCCTATAGATGTTTCCAACCCTGGAATTGGGTGTCGCACCAGTGTACATACATGAGTATAAAGCTCGGGAATGCTTAAAGTAAAAACAGGTGACGTTAGAGCTGGTGCCATGATATTATGCACTAGTATCAAATTATCCGAGTGGTTTTGATGCCAAATATTGATGATGAAACAATATTGACATAGCTAGCATACTAATGACCCATCTGTAATGTTGCGTCGGCGTGTCTGCGGATGTGCCGAACCTTTCGAATGTGTATCTTAGGCATGTGAAGTGGCTGCATGTTTTGCTAAAATTGAGGAGTAAATGTAGATAAACATCAACATTTTACCTTGGATGTCCATTTAGATGGATGGTATTGATTATTAGCAATGAAATTGCTGAAATTGGGGGCATTGAGGAACCCAGGAAGTCGGCATCAGTCTGCGACATGGGATGTTGTGCGAGCTGCGCGGAAGGCCGGAGCACTCTCGGAGCTGCGCGGTGGGATTGTGAGAACTTGTAGCAGTTAGAGGGTTGGAAGGGCCTTTAAAGGTATAATTACGGAGGTATAAGACAGAATTTGTCAAAGGTCATCACTAAAGGTTAAATCTTTAATATTGCACCGATTTCTTTAAAAATGGTCTCAAATTGTTAACCTTTCCACAGGGATTGCAACAAAAGTAGTTGATGCTCGCATCTGCATTCGTTTATCGAGATAAATGACAATCAAGGTCAACCCCAATGACCTCTATTGATCTCCAAATTTTAAAAATATGTTAGATGTTGCAGTCTTTGAGGAAAGATGAACAATTTGAGCCCATTTTAAAAGAAATCAGAGCAATATTTAAGATTTAACCTTTCGTAATGACCATTGACATTCGATGATTTTTGTCTTATCTCCATAGCCATACGTTGTAAGTAGTACAAACTATAACCTTTTTTTAATTGTTGTAACAAGACGAACACTTTGGTTACCTTTTTACAGCAATCACAGCATTTTTCATTTTTGACCCCAATATTATGAATTTCCCCCTTCCTGGATTCCGCCCACACTTTCACGAGGGGCGTCCCCGCTAAATTTGTTCATTAACCTTCATAGAAAACACTAGGAAATGATGCTCTGCTCTTCCCGGTCACGGAATTGCTCCAAATGACCCAACTATTGGTGTATGTCGATTTGTTTGTTACATTCATCAGGAGAGAGGAGCACTCAACATAATCTAAATGTTCAAATCTTTCCCACAGCTTACAACGTAATGATAGTCTTTGTCAAAGACGCCTCAAAATTTTGTCCACTGACCACGGCATTATCACCGTATTGAAAAAAAAAAAAAAAAAAAAGTATTGGGGAGGGGTGGGGTGTTGGGGAGGGGGATATCTGCAATCCTCCACTGTATCTGCTTGCACAACTTCTTTGGGAACACTCTACTTGTACAGTTGCAATCTGGTGTGCTGCTCTTTGTCTTACAGCTATACGCGAAAGCAGGCGAGACTTGTGGTTCGAGAACCGCCTTTTTTTAATTGTTGTAACAAGACGAACACTTTGGTTACCTTTTTACAGCAATCACAGCATTTTTCATTTTTGACCCCAATATTATGAATTTCCCCCTTCCTGGATTCCGCCCACACTTTCACGAGGGGCGTCCCCGCTAAATTTGTTCATTAACCTTCATAGAAAACACTAGGAAATGATGCTCTGCTCTTCCCGGTCACGGAATTGCTCCAAATGACCCAACTATTGGTGTATGTCGATTTGTTTGTTACATTCATCAGGAGAGAGGAGCACTCAACATAATCTAAATGTTCAAATCTTTCCCACAGCTTACAACGTAATGATAGTCTTTGTCAAAGACGCCTCAAAATTTTGTCCACTGACCACGGCATTATCACCGTATTGCGAGTCGAGGGCAAAGCCCGAGGCAGAGTAGAGCAAGGTTTCTTTGCTCAAATAGCCACATTTTTGTGCAAGATAAACAAAGTATATGTTGTCTTGGTAAGGGGAAATGTTCATATTAATAATTGAAAGTGCAAATATTATCTGTTAACCAAACACTTTTTAACCACAATTTTGCCACCCAAAATGCAATTTTTAGCCAAAAATGATAAGAAATCTTCCTTTTTCTCAAAAAATGACTTTAGATACATGGTGGAAGATGGCAAAATATGAAACTACAGATAGTTTTTCACCCCTAAATATTTTTATACACTTTTGGCCACCCAACCTTGGTCAAATTGAAAACCTTGTCTTAGATTCTGGCTAATAGAGGTTTCAACTGAGTTCTCATAATTATTAACGATAGGCCTGAGTGGAAGCTAAGGGTCATGTGAATCAAATGCCAACCAACCAGCACAAATTGTTATAAATGCTGTATTAGTACTGCGTTCCAGCTCGTTTCACCGGCATCCATCCGCAAAAAAAAAAAAAAAAGGGAAAAAAATAATATCAAAAATAGAAAGTTACAGGTGTCAAGCCAAAATCAGAAAATAAAGTGATTATGCTGCATCCCTGGGATTTTAATTGTTTAATTTTTAGCACCCTGCATGTATTTTATGTGTTATGGTATTTTTAAATGTTGTCAGAATCATGAACATGCTTATTATATTTTGATTTATTATTATTTTGAGTATTACAGGTTAGCCTTATAAAGTCTATTCAATAGCAACTTTTCTTTTTAAATAACAAATGATCATAAGGTGTACTTAAAAAAATATTGAAATGTTAATGACTCCTTGCATTTTATATGTGATAATTAATTTGTTGAATTTTGTCATGTGTGAGTTTTCAATTACGAGTTAATGGGATGTGTAGCTTGCCATATAATTAGGCTCATTAGCGGTTTTGTTAGTCAAGTCCTGATTCTGGCGAGCTTTAGATTACTTGTTTTATTTTTGTTCACAATTGTTCCCTCAAAATTAATTGAATTATATTGCAGCACTGTCAATTAAAATGATAGATTGGTTTAAATTGGAGATTACAAATGAGTGACACAAATTTGTTTCTTCAAACGGTTATCATTTGAGGGCCTAGAAAATCAATATTGCTATCTATGTTTATCTGATAACTGCCTGTGTAAAAAAACTACCATTTGACATTTTCCTGACGCTATATTTAGGTAATTTGTGAGCCAAAGCGTATACCGAGCTGGATCACTTTTAAGAGCAAGGACTTTGTGTGTGACGTCTTGGGCATTTTTGTTATCAGCGCAAAGGGCAACACAAATCCCATAGTTGATCAAATTAGCTTTGTATTTGCTTTTAGAGAAAGTATTGTAGTAAAGAATTTATAGTGTATACAAATACATTGGTTGGCTTTTATCTGCCAAAGTGACTCCCTTCCATGTCTTTGGATCCAGTGGAGTACAAAATAGTGATGAAGGTGAAGGTGGTAGGTGAATGGGGAGTATAGTCCATTGCTCTACCTCCGTGCACTGCAGTGATGTCATATCCTTGACGCAGCAGTTACGCGCGTGTCAAGATTTACCAGCTTTGTGCGTGCGTGTAAAAACACCGTTGCTTTACTGGTGCGACCATCAAATCTCGCGCTGACGTCACTGCACGGAGGTAGGGAAATGGAGTATAGTGGGATTGTGGGTGAGTGTAGTCTGTGTCAAAGACCGGAAAACTTAAGAAGTGCCCTACCTAGCATGCTGTGTGGGAGTATATCAGTTGAAATGGTCTGTGTGTGCAGCTTTGTAGCAAGCGTGTGTGTTTTTGCACTCGGGTTCATGCTTTGTGCTCAGTCCCATGCTTCATGTTTGCAGTCTCCCCCAAGGATAAAGACACGCCTATTTTTTGACAAAGACTAGTGTGAGTGGGTATAGTGAGTGGGTACTAAGTGAGTGGGTATAGTGAGTGGGTGAGGTGTTGGTGAAGGTGCAATTTCCTATTCACTGCGCTGAAGTTGATATTATCAACTTGAGTGTATGGCGTTCTTTCTTTTTCCCCTTTTCTTCCTTTCCTTCCATTATTTATGTGTTTTTGCGTCGTCTGCAAGAATTGCAGAAGGCACATAGGGATTACTCTGGTTGTATATCTGTGTGTATGTGTGTCTGTGGTCAAAATGTTAACCCTTAATAAATTGCATGCTGTATGAGTTCCATAAGGGCTACGGTGATGTAACATGGTGCAAAGGAGGGGCAGGGTGGGTTGACATGTTGGTGACCTCATGTGACCTTGGTGGTGACCTTTGGCCCCATTCACAAACCGCAACGGCAGACGACACTCGCCATCCGGGGACTGCGATGTATTTTTTCTTCTTTCCCTCTCTTCACTTTGAATTGAGCAGGTACCCTCTTTAGGGGAAGATGTATACTTTTGGGTTGTTGTATTTCCCTGACCACTCTAGAAGAAGAGGAGGTAGTGTTCTTCCCACAATGCATTTCTTCCAATACAATTTTTGCACTGGTTGTCGCATTAAAGCTATAACAGCACATTTTTGGGGAGAGCGCCCCAATTTTCTGGATATTTTGAGATTTTTGCACAGTTGCATTCGTAATTGCCTAGTAAACACTAGGCAATGATCCTGCTCTTCCCGGGTCCACGGAATTGCTCCACCATGACCCAACTATTGGTGTATGTCGATTTGTTTGTTACAAGTCATTCAGCGATAGGAGCACTCAACATAATCTAAACGTTCAAATCTTTCCCACATCTTACAACGTATGAATAGTCTTTGTCAGACGCCTCAAAATTTTTGTCCACTGACCACGGCATTATCACCGTATTGCGAGTCGAGGGCAAAGCCGTAGGCAGAGTAGAGCGAGGTTTCTTTGCTCAAATAGCCAACATTTTTGTGCAGATAACCACATTATGTTTTGTCTTGGTAAGGGTCAATGTTCATATTAATAATGAAAGTGCAATTATTATCTTTTAACCAAACACTTTTTACACCAACAATTTTTGTCCACTCCAAAATGCAATTTTTAAGCCAAAAATGATAAGAAAATCTTCCTTTTTCTCAAAATGACTTTTAGATACATGG
Organism: Ophioderma brevispina; assembly: GCA_023653785.1. NCBI lineage: Eukaryota > Metazoa > Echinodermata > Ophiuroidea > Amphilepidida > Ophiodermatidae > Ophioderma > Ophioderma brevispina. Next base: position 61,854 of record JAMKCH010079717.1, read on the forward strand.
TGGAAGATGGCAAATATGAAACTACAGATAGTTTTTCACCCCTAAATATATTTATACACGTTTGGGGGCTCCAACCTTGGTCAATTGCAAACCTTGTGCTTAGAATTCTGGCTAATATAGATTTGCAACTGAGTTCTCATATTATTAACGATAGGCCTGAGTGGAAGCTAGGGTGTCATGTGAATCAAAGACTAACCAACCAGCACAACTTGTTATAAATGCTGTATTAAGTACTGCAGTTCCAGCTCGTTTCATTCACCGGCATCCATCCGCAAAAAAAAAAAAAAGGGAAAAAATAATAACAAAATAGAAAGTTCCAGGTGTCAAGCCAATAGAAATAAAGTGATTTTATGCTGGCATCCCTGGGATTTTAAATTGTTTAATTTTTAGCACCCTGCATGTATTTTTATGTGTTTGATATGTTTTAAATTTTTTGTCATAACATGAACATGCTTAGTTTTGATGTTATTATTATTTTGAGTATTAAAGTTTAGCCTTCCTAAAGTCTATTCAATAGCAACTTTCTTTTTAAATAACAAATGATCATAAGGTGTAACTTAAAAATATTGAAATTTTAATGACTCATTGCATTTTATATGTGATAATTGAATTTGTTGAATTTTTGTCATTGTGAATTTTCAATTATGATTAATGGGATGTGTGCTTGGCATATAATTAGGCTCATTAGCGGTTTTTGTTGGAGTCAAGTCCTGATTCTGGCGAGCTTTAGAAGTACTTGTTTTTTATTTTGTTCACAATTGTTCCCCTCAAAATTATTGAATTATATGCAAGGCACTGTCAATTAAAATGATAGATTGGTTTAAATTGGAATTACAAATGAAGTGACAACAAATTTGGTTTCTTTCAACAGGTTTCATTTGAGGGCCTAGAAAATCAATATTGCTATCTATGTTTATCTGATAACTGCCTGTGTAAAAAACTACCATTTGACATTTTCTGACGCTATATTAGGTACTTTGTGAGCCAAAGCGTAATACCGAGCTGGATCACTTTTAAAGAGCAAGGACTTTGGTGTGTGACGTCATGGGCGTTTTTGTTATCACGCAAAGGGCAACACAAATCCCATAGTTGATCAAATTAGCTTTGGTATTTGCGTTTAGAAGAAAGATTGTAAGTAAAGAATTTATAGTGATACAAATACATTGGTGTGGCCTTTGATCTGCCAAAGTGCCTCTTTCCATGTCTTTGGTCCAGTGGATTACAACGGCCTGATTCTTACTCACTGGTCAGCCTATACGGCAGCTACCCCATGTCTACCGCGGCAGCTACTGCACAGTAACACACTGGGCTAGTTGGCGGCGGTAGCTGCAAGATAAGGGCTTACTAAATGCAATTATTAGGTATACAGTAATGTGGCTACGCTGCTTTACCTACCCCAACGGCTACCCGGTATAGTTGCCCACCAGGTGGAGAGAAAGGTGGATGTTGAGTAGACCGTACCGGGTACGACACGCAGCTACCACGGAGCTACCCAACCCAGCGTTACCACAAACGCCCTTTTGAGAGTGGATGAAAATTTCATGAATGAGGGCGCTAAAACACTGGGCTCCCGTTCAGCATTTTTTGAAACGTTTTTTTGAAATAGTACAAATTCAAATCGGGCCTCATCAAAAACCCCCATATATTCACGACTTGTAATAAAAAATGCAAATATAATGCCAAAATTATCAAAAAAACAAAATTGGCCATGGAGAATACCGCGCGCGCGAAGCCGTGTAACCAGTAGCTCCTCCACGACATGCAGAGACACCCGCTGTGTGTACACTATCCGTCTAGGCGGCAAAATATAACGGAATCCTGGCCGGTGAGTTGTACGTCTAGTGGGTAAGGTAATCCATGTCTACTCGTTGGTAGCTGCGTGTGGATAAAAACACTACCATGAAAGAAATTGGCCGTGTACAAATAATGAATGAAGTGGAAAGGTGGTAGTGAATGGGGGAGCATAGTCCATTTCTTTAGCCTCCATGCACTGCACAAATAAGATATCCCTTGACGCAGCATTTACGCGCAGTGTTCAAGATTTGCCGTCTTTATGCGTGCGTTTAAAAGCACTGTCTCTTTGAGGTAGTGCGTGTGTTTACTGGTGCGACCATCAATCTCGCGCTGACGTCACTGCAGCGGAGGTAGGGAAATGGAGTATAAGTGGTATTGCTGGGTGATTGTAGTCCTGTGTCACAGACTGGAAAACTTAAGAAGTGCCTTTACCTAGTATGCTGTGTGGGAGTAATCCGTTGAAATGGTCTGTGTGTGCAGCTTTGTTAGCAAGCGTGTGGTTTTTTTGCACTCGGGTTCATGCTTTGGTGCCATCCCATGCTTCATGTGTGCAGTCGCCCCCAGGATAAAAAAACCCTATTTTTTGACAAAGACTGTGTGAGTGGGTATAGTGAGTGGGTCCTAAGTGAGTGGGTATAGTGAGTGGGTGAGGTGTTGGTGAAGGTGCAATTTCTCCTATTCACTGCTCTGAATTGATATTAACTTAGTGTATGGCGTTCTTTCTTTTTCTTTTTTCTTTTCTTCCTTGTCCTTCCTTTATGTGTTTTTTGCGGGTCGTCGCAAGAATTGCAAGAAGGCACATAGGGAATACTCCTGGTTGTATATATCTGTGGTATGTATGGTGTCCTGTGGTCAAAAGTGTTTAACCCCTTCTAACAACTTGCATGCTGATTAGTTCCTAAGGGCTAAACGGTGAATGTTAACATGGTGGAAAGGAAAGGGGGGGCAGGGTGGGTTGACAGACATGTTGGTGACCGTCATTTGACCTTGGTTGGGTACGCTTTGGCCCCATTCACAAACCGCAACGGCAGATGACACTACGCCGTCCGGGACTGCGATGTATTTTTCTTCTTTTCCCTCTCTCCCTTTGATGAGCAGGTACCCTCTTTAAGGGAAGATGTATACTTTTGGGTTGTTGTATTTCCCTGACCACTCTAAGAAACAAGAGGAGGTAGGGTTCCCACAAGCATTTCTTCCAATACAATTTTTGCACTGGTTGTCGCATTAAAGCTATAACAGCACATTTTGGGGATAGCCCCCAATTTTTCTTCTGGATATTTTTGAGATTTTGCACAGTTGCATTCTAATTTGCCTATAAACAAACCTGTGAATGCTAGAGCTCACCTTCTCTATGTTTCGCAAAATAAAGAATTTTGTAAATTAGATCATTTAATATCGGATCTCGTAATATTTCAACGGCTGTTGGAAACGTCCTTCATATGAAATTTTGGAAAATTGGGGGCACTCTTCAAAAAATTTGCTTTATTGCTTTCTTTATATGACCAAAAGGTACTTAAATTGTATATTGGGAATGAGTTCTGTTAATCCTAGGTACTTTGTTGGGTCACTATAACTCATGTGACAACCATTGCAAAAATGTATTGGAAGAATTGCATTGTGGGAAGCAACACCACCTCTTCTATGAACTGTCAAGTGTCATCCAAACAATATTTCCAACTACTTCTTTATTCTGGAGTGATCGCGAATTCTGGAGTCGCAATTTAGTTGATGTCAAAAAGAGAACGTGCAAGGCTTTAACAACTTAACTGTTACATTTTGATCTAGCACCTGTTGATGGAACAGTCTAGTAGGCCCTCTGTGGTTAGTATTACCACCATTGGGTTGTAGTGCACGTTGGAAGAAAGGTTACAAACCCTGATCTAGCTATTGTTTAAGTAAAAACACATCTCTAACTTTTGGTAGCAAGTTGTTCTGGAATCCTGTCCACAAACTCAACATCGACCATTCGGTATCCAAATCAATGCTGCAGTAAGACCAAACAAAGTGGCTTTTAAAGCGCCGCTTACTACAGTTAAGCAGACTGGCAATGATTCACTGATGACCTGGATCGAACGTGAAGAGGATTTGCTCCAAACCCCATAACTATTACAAATTGCCAAACTAGTGAACAAGACTTGCACTGATTCTACCCAGCAGCTTAGGACGGATACCAGCCTTTCCAAGGAATTGTGCTAGAGAAAGCAAGAGTATATCACCATGTTTTGAAGCTGATCCTTTTTCGGCTGAAACAACTGTTAAAGGTGAGGATCTCGGAGAGGATCTCCCATCAAAAGATCAAAACCTTGCACACTTTTAATTGAATCCACCGTATGACCCATAACAGCAAGAAGCATGGTCTATACCATCCGAAAGCTCTGAGGGGAATCCAACAGAACCTCCAACAGCGCCAAATGTCATCACCCCCACCAAGTGCCCACCACTGCTTTAATGGCAAGTTGCAGCAGAAACGCCAAGAAGATCAAACAGACCATAAGAGGTTTAGTTGTGACCCTGGTTTCACTCTCGCCCCTTCAACATGGACGAATTGGAATCTCCGGTAATTTCTAAAAACGTCAACCAGGAAAAGCACTAGGCCTTGATCACATTTACTGAGCCACTAACAAATCTTGGCCCAGTAGCAAAGGGATGGCTTCTGAGCTCTACACTGGCTGCCTTATTTCCCACAGGTTCCCAAAGCTCCGGAGGAAAGCACATGTTATTTCACTCCTAAAGCATGGGAAGATCCATCCCATCCCAAGAGCTACAGACCCCTATCACTCCTTAGCCATACCCTACAACTCTTTGAACGTCTCCTGCTCAATCGTATTGCACAGCTGTGATAGACGAACACCCCTCATACAGAACGGCAGGTTTTCCGGCCAGGCAAATCAACAACACGCCAAGACTCAACTAACTCAAACATTGGGATGGTTTCTAGAAGGGTATGGTAACCCGAGCTGTGTTCGTCGACCACTCAGCAGCTCGACACTGTAAAATCACAGATCCTACTCCATAAGATCCTGGAAATTACCAAGGACATCCCGCTTGACTGAGCTTATCCGTGGATTGCTGGCTAACCGGATGTTCTTTGTTCAGCTATTGAGGATGCGAAGAAGAGCCGAGGGCGTAGGCTCCAGATGGTTCTATACCACAAGGGAGTGTGCTTGCACCTCTCCTGTTTTCACATATAATACCAACGACCACCTCATGTGCAGGAACCCGTACGTTTGATGTATGCGACGATCTTGAATTAGTGCACAACTTGTGCCGACTTCACAGTTGTCGAAAGAGACTCTCCAAAGCTTGATGAACTCACTAATCCTTATTATGAGGAAAACCACCTACGTGCAATCCATCTAAGACACAGGTTGTTGCTTTCCATCTACGCAACCGTGAAGCAACGTCAGCTTAAAGTTACCTGGTCTGGAACTCCCCTGGAGCACTGTGATACCCTGTCTACCTAGGAGTCACCTGTTGGACCGCACTCTCTCTTTCTTATAAGACCCACATTTAGAAGACGAAGAGTAAAGTATTCACAGCAATACCCTCTGAACCAAATCTCCAACTGCCACAGAATGGGGTGCGCGTCGCCCACTTCCCTAAGATTGACGGTACTTGCCCTGCGCTGCTCGTGTGCAGAGTATGCCCTGCCCTGTATGGCAGATCAAACCCTGCCAAGAGCTTTGGATCCAGCGTTAAATCCCTCCTGCCGGCTTATCACAAGATGTGCCTCCCGTCCAACACCCACGGAAAACTTGTACATCCTAGAGAATTGCTCCACCAGACATCCGTCGTAGCGTACGAGCATGCAAGAGCGTAGCTGCCCAGTATCCAATGTGAAGCACCCGATGTCTGACAGATAAATGCTGCCAACCGCCTTAAATCTAGAGAGAGTTTCCTGAGCACAAGTCCACCCTCTTGGGAACATCTCTAAGAGGTAAAGAGATTCGACTTGGGAAAGAAAGACTTGCCATCAACCAAGTACATCTATCTCGGTAATTGACCTGGTGAGCATCTCCACCTGGGCTGACTCCTCATGGGGCTGAATGGCGATGCCATAGATTTGGAACCAGAACTGCCCGATCTAAGGTTTTCCCTTGCAGAATTGGGCTATTGCTGGAAGCAGATTCAGGATACTACCTGTGTTGTGGAACAAGCAACCACAGACAATGGAACACCTCTTGTCTGCCCACTCTGGAGCCAACAATGCACAAACAAGACCTTGCTTTGCGTACATCAGTGAAGCAGCCAGACGTTGTAACCCATCTCTGGCTGGATCATATTTTGAGAACACAGTGTTTGGACACGTAAAAGAAGACCTTGGTTACTGGTAGTGTATTTACCTTTTGAATGCATTTATACCATAGACTTTGTGTAGCGATATTTTCATCATGGTTTTTCAAGAACCAGGTAGTGTCAAACAGTCTAACACTGATAGGATTTGATGTGATGATAGCCACGTGATGTACACCATGTATACAGAACACATTAGATACCTATACACAAAGTTTCCCAACGTTTTTTGCCTGTGACCCTATTTTTAAAAATGATTTCTATTCACGGTGGACCCCCATCAAAAAGAGATTTCACATATCGGGTATACCTAAAAAAAAAAAAAATCAAAAAGTACCCTATTTTTTGCCCTGATGTAAAGCTTTCCATCAAAAATATTCCCTCTAAAAGAGTTAGAGTGTGTGTCTGATAAACCCACCTGCAATTTTCCTAAGTCAGGGAAGATGAAGGTTCTTGGAAAACTCTTGATATTTTTTCTATGGGTATGGGTTTGGTGAGAACATTTCACTTGGTGGAATACTTTCCCTCTTACACACACCAGTGTTTCTAGATCATATTGCCCTTGATTGCCAATTTCACATTTTGTGAGATATTAAATACCTCTTTATTTCGTTTTTCAATATATCCGTTTTATTATTTGCACATCACCCTCCGATTGAAGGAATATGTTTATATATTCTATATGTTTGTAAATGCATATTTAAAAAATGGTGTGTATGCATGTCTTCAGTGTATCTTTTATGTGGTAAATGTTAAAATAGCGATTTTTAAACACAAACATGTCTTTTTTTATTGACGTTTTTCCTGATATTGCTTGTCGAGCATTAATTTCTCAAAATCTTTAAAACTGGTATGAGTACAAAGTCTAGGAATGTCCAAGAAAAATATAATTTTCACCGTTGGGTTTTTGCATTTTATTTAGGAAATTCCATTTTTATTTTTTTAACCCATCTTAACCCATCCTTTTTTGAAACCCCTTCAGCAAGGGTTGGCTACCACCCCTCTGGGATGCCTTATTAAGCACCTGTTACTAAGAGTTTTGGTACCAATGGATAGGGTCTTGTCTTCCTCCTTACATTGATACCAAATTGAGTACCAGCATAACCTAGTAATGATGTCACAATCGGGTAATGAAACTGACATAGATATACACATTGGGACATGGGCAAAATTCCATTCTACAAGAAAGTAAGGAATCCCGATTTTCAGATTTAAATCATCATTTTACGTTATAAAAAACATCTGGATTATTCATGACAGATATATTACGTTAACAATTATAGTTTGTTAGAGGTACCTATCACATACAAATATCAAAACAACCTTCTTACGGGTGGCCTTTCATGTGAGCTGTATTATTAGCTGAAAAGATTAACCGTATTATGAACAGCCACTGTCTTGCCTGATGCCAGGTTTATCGATAAGCTTTTTTTTTGATATGATTTGTTTGATTTATATCAGGGGAAAATAAGCAACATTCCCCCCCCCCATTATAGTTTAGAGTACCTACACACACGAATATCAAAACAACAAATTCTGACAGGGGGCTCTTATGTGTGAGCTGTAATTATTCGCTTACCCATATGTAACCGTATTATGCACAGGCCAATGGTCGATGCTTGCCTGATGGCCAGGTTAACTTATCGATAAGCTTTTTGTTTGATTGATTTGATCTGATTTATTCAGGGAAAATAAGGGGCAACATTCCCCCCCCCCCTTTTTAAAGAATAGGGCACTCTATTCCGTTGACCTTTATTCCGTTGTCATCTCTGGAGCCCGGACTTAATGGCTCCCCGGAGGATTAGATCTAATTTTACACGGGTCCAAATTTAGTTCCCACCTAGTTCCCACCTGCTATACCTTTTTACATGATTGAAGGTGTAGGCTCATTGAGATTTCAACTGACGTAGGCAGATGTAATATAAAGCTAAAGCAAACCCTAACCCTTAACCCCCACCCCAACATCAATTGGACGGTCTTAAAAGAGCATTTCAGTTTAATGTTTCAACATTGACCGGGGAGAGGGAGGCTTAGTTTATATTAATGTGTGGCAAACGATTTTGTCCTACGGTACCATTGTAGTAGAGTTAAAATCATGAATAAAAAAATTACAGCGTTCCGTAACGGACGCTTCTTTCTGCCATCGGGTTTTTGATGGGGACAAAGGTCACACTTAGGTCACAATGGTCACTAGGGCACCAACACATCATTGAACGCAAGTGTCCTGACAATTGCTTGACATCATACACCAACATTGGTATAAGTCTGACCATTTGGCCATGACCTCTATAGTGACCAGTACCCCACTCTTGAAGGTACTTGTGGGGCACTTACCCAAGGACCATTACCTGCAAGTGCCAGGAAATACTGTGTGCATGTTGGAAACTCATGGTACTTACAGTGTGGTCAATGATTGTTCCCCGATGAATAAAAAAATATTAAAATATTGTATTCTTGTAGTAATATTATTAATACTTTATATTAACAAATAATTACTTCTTAATCACTATGTCAAAAATCCCGAGATTCATGCATTTTTTTCAGTTATGGCCTCATTTTTAGAGGGTTCCCGAAATGCCGCGTTACATAATTTAGTATAAACCATAGAAGATGAGTAACATGTTAACATTGTAATTTCAACAAAACCAGATCCAGAAACGAGATAGGACAAAGAACTTTCTTGTTTGTTTGCATGTTATTTCATCACAGGAAGCACAAAATATTAATATTTATCATGAAAGAGATTTTCCAAAAGTCTATCTTGACCTTTAAGCCACTCAGGTGTATCAACTTAATTAACCTGGTTTTGGTGGGGATTTTTCCATATCTTTTTGTTTTGCTAGTTAATAGTTAAAACGAGTTCATTCCAAACCTTGAAGAATTCCTAAACAGCAATATAGAATTGCACTTGTGTTTCATTAATCCCAACTTAATAACTGGCCTGTGCTTTAACTCATTGGTGCATTTATTACCATTTATCCACCAGAGTGTGTAAAAACACACATTAGGTATCCCCTTTGAAATTTGCGCTTCAATTACCAAATCATAGAATATGTACAACAGGCAATCTGTGGGGGCATTTATTTTAAATGATTGTTTGTGCAGATATTGATTGCCTGAACCACCATGAAAAATTCCAAAATTCCTGGGAAAGCTATTTAAATGTACTTTTGAGTATTTACAATTTTAAGAGCTTCCTTGCAACAGTTTGATCAAGAAAAATCAGATATTTTGGGGAACAAACATTTTGACTCACACTTATGTTTAGGCTTAACATTTTTTACCACGACAGACGAATACCCACACTAACAAAGCAATGCCATGTGTGCCCTCTTGCAGACTACACAAAAATAAAATTTAAGTCAAATGCCTTAAAGTACCCTTTAGTTACTGTAACCTTTACATTAAAAAGGGTGTGTCCAATTCAAATGTAATTTGTTGGAATTAGGTAATTTTGGCAGTGGCACTTCCCAGAGAATTATGTTATCGGGTGGAGCAACTTTGAACTGTAGTAATTTTACTGAAAAATCTACTTTCAGTGTGCATATGGAATGTGTGTTGTGGTGTGGTGTTGATAGGGGTGGTTGGCATGTGTGTGTGGCGCTTGTGTTATTTGTGGAAAAATAGTGAAGTGTATGGCCATCATAGTTATTATTTTCTATCTGACCAGTAATATCAGCACTAATCTGAGCTTAAAAGATCATGTTTTAAGGTTGCATTTAAGGTGTTTAAAATTAATACGTGGATAATCTTTAAAAATTTTGTATTTCCAAAAGGGGGCAAAAACCCATTGTGGAGTTTTTTATATTTTGGTCAAAGTATACCGAAGGTTATGTATGACATATTTTTTTCTCTCCTGGGTGACTGCCTGTGAAAATACGATGGCTTCCAATTTTAATATTATTTTAACCAAAAATGACAAAAATTCGGGTTCATTATGTAAGCAGTCCTCCAATACTAATTGATGAGACTACAAAAATATATGTCTATGAGGTTATTGAAACTCTGTATAAATATCAGGGTCAACATAACAGATGATTATTTAATCAGGCCTCCAAGTGGTGCAAAGAAATCTTAGTATTGTACAGTTTCGGTAAAAGTCCCCGGATGTATACAATATTATTTTTAATATTGTATCGCATCCTTCGCATTTTTACCGAGAACGACTTATCATGATTATGACTGACTGGAAGCCTTTTTGGACTGCACACTGTCAATACAATGTTTGGGGTTTGAGTCATCCTGATATTTAAATAATAATAATAATATTGAATGGCTTTTCTTCGTATGGTACAAGAATATATTGCACTCCGCTAGAAAAATATTGTAATCTTCTTCGCTCGTACAATACTTTTTTTCGCTCGTGCAATATATTCTTGTATCATACTCAAATCCATTCATATATCTCAAATCCTTGTTACAGTTTAAACTCAATATGCCATTATTTGTCTTCGGCTCTAGGAAGTGATTTTTTGAAGATAGGGGGCAAAATATGGTTATTTTCCTGTCTAGAACACTGCTTCATGGTTAGACTGAAATTATTACTGTCATAAGATAAACCATCATCTGATTCATATGACAAATGTGGAAGGATTTGTCCAACTTCATCTTCCCGCCATCAGGTGGTTTTCTCTGACAAACACTCTTAAGCTGATAAATGCCTTCTTTCATATTATAGAGCAATACAAATTCAAGCCCATGTTTTAACATTGTAAATTTAAGAAAAAAAATCAATCACCTTTTTTCACATTTTTCAACGACTTTCTGTAGCCAATACAAGTAATAAATCTATTGTAGTGCTACTCTATATGAAATTACTAGTATGACACAATATCTGATATCTCCAAATGCCTCATTTGCCACCTTTAATAACACTTTTGTCCCTACCCTGGTGACTACTACTTCAGTATTTACAATCCCATGTTCCTCACACTTGGGACAATTTAAACGACATTGGTAAAATTGACCAGAAGCACCTTTGCTTTATGGGTTGTTTCTATTTTTTTTTTACAATGAAAATTGAGTTGTGTTTACAAGTTAGCTTGTGACCCTCTTTCCTCATTCACCTGCATCCCCCTTTTGGGGTTGCGATGCCAAGGTTGGGAAATGCTTCTATATACTTTAATGTCTATGTGATCTTGGAATCTACAACAGCCTTCAATGGCACCCTGTTATAGGCCTGTTGTATATATGGGGGGAGTGGTAATATTGGGACTTTCTTAAAGTCTTTTGTTATTCTTATGTAGTTCTAGAAAGGCAAAATGATTTCTATAGATTTTTGGGTCATTATCCAACAAGGGAGATTTTCTTTTTCATATCACCTTTCACCACTTTGTTAAAACCTGACATTCAATTTTTAAAAGCAGGAATATATAAACACACAGTAACAGATAGTGAAGTAACCTCCATGGGCGACTTCCATTTGGAGTGCGTCCCAGTTTTTTTATCCTTGCAAGTTCCACTCTGTCTGTACAATTGGTGACGAGCACAACCATATCTGCATTATCGCCCATTTAGTTTGTCCATCCTGTATTTTTTTTGTCTGTTCCTACACTCAGACCATCCTTTTCTGGATTGTTGCCACCCAGATTTCACTTCTTCATCTCTAATTGGATTTACTTGTGGAAATTCGAGACAAAGTCAAGAGTGCTAGGATGCCAGAAAAAAATTGTGCAAATCTCCATGCTGACGATGTGTTTTGAGGCCCAAGTCAAAACAGTAAGAAGATTGGGCTGTCGTAGAGGCTATAGTTAGGTTGGTAGCAAATTGGTAGGGAAACCTTGTAACTTTTCACTTTGGATTTGGTATAAATAGTCCTGGCAAATTTGATGGATTTTGGGCAATGTTACAGTCTAATAAATGTTTTCCCGATCCGAAAACATTCTAACTCTACAGTGCATTGCATTCTGTTGCTTGATTTCAACTGTATAACTTCATTTTGATATTGACTATTGATCGTTTTTACATGAAAGGCAACTTCAATTTACAAGTAAAATTACGAGCAGTGGTCTTTGTGGATTAATTTAGAGAAAATTTACATGAACAGATCATTAATTTCAAAGAAAATGATTTAACTATTGGTCAAACTTTTCATTAACTTCTGTGCATTTTTTAAACAATTCCTGAATTTAGCAGTGGGCTGTTTAATTACAATAGAGGTGAATGATCATCTCCATTGTTTTCCTGTCTGATATGTATTTACCAGGTTATGGTTTTTCTCTCCTCCTGACTTCAAAGCAAACCTTATCCTCCTCCATCCTCTTTCCTAATGGCTGGTATTCTGAAAGGAAAAAGGTCCACTCTGGTAGGACTAACCCTAGTTTAAACCCAGGTCTAAAGTTAGTCTCCCTTTCACAATACCAGCCAATGTCTATTTAATTTCCTCAAGAGAGGCAAAATAATTTCAAACTTCAAATCAGAATATGATATGAAAGTAGGGAGATTGCGCCAATTCTATCATACTAGGATTACAACACGGGATTCATGCACTGCCGATGTGGCTCTCAGCGGATCATATGCCCCAGTAATGTGCATATAAAGTACATTGTATGACCTAATAAACACCTCTACCTGAATGGGTGTTCATTCCGAGAGTGTCGGGCAATGCGTTTCAGTTTTGCAACCTAGGAGTGTCGGAAAGTGCACAGCCATCAGATTAGATATTTCAGTGCGGTTTTATCCCCCATCTCATTCTAACTTCTTGCTGTCCAAATCATGTTCCATTGAAAATATATTTTTACAATTACACGATAAGTTCTCCTTTGTGGTGAATATTGTAGTGAGCTAAGGCAGTTAGAATTTTGGAATTCTTTTTCATGCACGTTCCAGCATGTCAGATCGACAGGGGCAGCGCCAGGTAAAATTATAGGAGGGGCAAAACATCATGTGGGGACGCATAGTACAAGATTAAATCATATAGGTTTAAAACCGTAATTACGTAATTTTATTGCTTAAACCCCCGTTTTCCTGAAGTTTGAAACTCATCTGTTATAGTCTAATATTTCATGGCCTTTGCATGTTGCAATGAGCATTTTTATTGTACAAAAGAAAATGCGTACTGATGACGAGAGCTACACAACCAAAAACCAAGGTATCATTCCATACTCTTCATTGTACTTACTGCAGTGGGGAAACTTGAGCAAAATAGATATGATCTGCCTGGATTATCATGAGTCATTATAACACATTCAATGTTAATTAGGGGATATGATTTACAAATTTCGAAAGAATCAAAGCTTCGATATATTTAGTTCAAGGCTTTAATTTTAAAATAGCAAATTTATCCGTCGTCATCATGGCATGTTTCTTAAGAGCATTTACAGGTTTAAATCAGAGAGCGATCACAGGATTCTTGGGGTTAGAGGGTGTTCTTGAAAACCTGCAAATAGCTGGTTGTTAAAGGGGATGGCCAATTTAAGGATATGAAGTTTTCATCTTGATAGATTGCCCTTCACTTCAAAACCCCATCTGTAAAGTTCGTTTGCCGATATTTCAATCCGTTTTGATACGACCAAAATGGGGCACATTTTCGCTCATAACTTCAAAAACAAACATCCCTTGGCTCTAAGATTCACAGGGTTAAATGAGAAAAAATAGTAAGCTTTCTTCTGATACCCAAAATGTTGACCACTTCCGGTAAATCTGAAGCTCTGGGGACGAGGCTAGGCTATAGCGATCGGGCCTAGGACTTTAAAGTTTATATACAGGGGTTGTAGCATAGAAACAACATGTAAGCAATGTGATGCGAACCCATAGTTTGCACTTGAAAAAAAAAATGTTTGCAAGGAAATCTTCCCATTTCATGTAGTTTTTACCTCATGACCACTTTATGCAGTGGAGAGGTTAACCCCCTGAGTCTACATCTTTCTTACAGTATCTCTGATGGCTATTACCCTGATATAATTCTAATTGGGTATTCATGTTAATGAAGCGTCAACAGTCAAAGAGGTCATTAGAGCCTAGGTCAAATTGTAAATAGGGTGAATGGTTAACGTTTTGGGAAGTTGAATCCAATTATTACCATAATTGGGTCGTAAGATGCAGCTTCAAGAATATAATGGTATTAGCTCAAAGATACATACTAAGGTCAAAGGTCATCTGAAGACAACCTACAAAAAAATTCAGAATTGCTAAAAAAAACAAAAGCAACATTTTGGGTTTAAGAACACCTTGTTCATTGCTTTTGTAGCAACTGAAAATTTCTCCTAAAATTTAGAAAAACTTTGCCTTAATTTGGAACATTAATTATTTTTACAAAACAGCCCATTGGTTTATATTTGGATCTCATTTTAAATCAATTTAATTTGGGGTTTAAGTTTTTCAGAATCCCAGCAAAATGTCCCCCACCCAAACCCAAATCAAGAACCCCCGGGGTCTGACGTCAGGACAGATGTGTTATGCAGTGTTTGGAAGCTGTTTAATACTGCATATCTGGTCTGATTGACAAGATGATGACATGTAATAACATCTGAGTGTAATTATTACTCTCTAACTTATAGAAGTTGGCATTTTTTTAAAATACATTTTGAGATATGGTACCATAAGTAATTTTTCCCCATTTTATGTCTTTCTTGCCGGCCACAAGACGGAGGACAAGGAAACACCATATTTAGGTGCAACCCTAGCCAGAGGGAGATGATAGGTAAGATAGGTTGGAGTGCAGAAGAATACAAACGTGTCAATTTGCAGCACCTAGAAGCAGTTATCAGTTAAATTACAGAAGGGGGTATTTTTGAGGTAAAAAAATTGTTCCGGTTATGTTTCACATGATTGGAATCCGACGGTGGATTGCTGTTCCCATCCGGCGGGTTACATTGATAAGTGTAAGTAACTTTATTGTCATTTCTGTTTGCTGTTCCGTCTCAAGTGGAGCATGATGACATGATGCCTTCTCTGCATCCTACCTGACCCTGTGGAATTGTACCAGAGGGTGTTTGAAGTCAATCCCACAATGCACCAGGTTTTGGGAAATTGCCACCTCAACAACGTCATGTGATCCCACAAAATTCTATTCTTAACACATAAAAAATCCTGACTTCTATGCTCATTTTCCCCACAAAGCATTAGTACTTGGGAAATTTTAGCATGATAGCCATGTCCTGTGCTTTTTAACTTTTGGAAAACAATTTTTATCCTAAGTACTGACAGAAGTTTTGTACAGTACAGTTATAGGCACATGGCAGTGCATGTTGGGATTGATTCAAAACACCCTTCTGGGTGTGCTCCTTATTGATGTATGTTCCCAAGATCTAACAAACAGGGATGTACCACAATAAGAGTCATGGTTTAAGCCTTCTCGTTTTAAGGCCTTTATTTTAAGCCGGGGGGAGGGGGGGGGGGGAGCAACACTAAGAACCAGAAAGGATTGTACTACCTAAGTCTCATTTTAATCTTCTGGGATATGAATGACCTTTTTTACTTGGCAAATTTTGGTTTATCGATATGGCGTCACTTTTCAAAGTAAGGACTCGTGGAGCCACGTCTTTACCCAATCCAACGTTGCATCTCTGCGCTACCATTTGGACTGTGCTGTCTTTATTTGCATGATAATTATTTATGCCTGCAGGTTGTCTACACAAATGGACCATGCAAGAGGTGCCACCAGAAGGGTTTCATTTTTGCCCTTATGGTTAAGGATATGAAAAACTTTTATAGAGATGGTCACTTTTCAGGTTGCAAGACTCTTGCCATCTTGGATCCACATCTTATCGCTCCCCAAAGTTGCATTCTGCACGGCTATTGGGAATTGTGGTCTACTCATTTGTATTGAATATGATGATGGGGGGGGGGGGGGGGGGTCTCAATACAAATGACCTAAAGGGGTGTGCCACCAATCAGTATCAAGTAAATTAATTGCTCGGCATTATTGCCACTTTGTGTCACCTGCATTAAGGCAGGAAGGGACACATAGGGATTCACTTTGTCCACTGTGGTTTTTATTGGTGTCTTGTGTCTGTTGTGAAAAAACAGTTAACAAGGGTTAACATTTGACCTGTAATTCTGCCATATTTCAATGATTTTTAACCAAACTAGTTGTAGGTGCAATGGGGGATCCATATTGTTGATAGGTCAAAAGGTAACAAAGGTCAAAGGTATGTGAGGTAAAGTTGTAAGGGAGGCTGACAATGTAAAATTGACCTCAATTGGAAGGTCAATTGGAACCAAACTTGGTTTATGGATATCTCAAGCAAACCCTCATCTGTGTATGAGGTCAAAGGGTCACATTCAAGGTCAAAGGTATATGAGCCTATCATGACAAACCGCGACGGGAGGCGACAAAGCAGGTCTGAAGACCGCGATATTTGTTCATGAAAGAAAGATGCAAAAATGTTTTGAGTATTCCTGTCTACTTGTTTTGTTTGTATAATATGCACTTGTGAAATATGATTAGAAATGGCTGACCCTTTAGCTACCCCGGTATCAATTAACCAAAGAGAGATGCCACACGAAAGTGATCAGAATGAAAGAGTATCCATGCAAAGTTAGCCACAGACGATAAAAACTCCACTGCAACTTTAATTAAAATGAAACTTGAGGTGCGCATCTTGCCTCGTCTAAACCCCAACAACGTTTCCGATGGAGATTTGGGAAGGATGACCTAAATAATGGGTGATGGCTCGCGACCATTCTCGCTGTATTATTTTGTGTGTTTGTCACAACTAGACTAGCCAAGGGCATGCATCATTCTATTAAGAAAAAGTGTATCAATATTTATGATCGATCCAATCTTGTTTTTCCCCCCATGTATGTTGCGTTTGCGTGGTTGTGGCAAATCCATGCTAAGCCTTTCCATGCTCGAGTCTTCTTTTCATTTCATTTATCATCTTGTTCACATGATGCTTGTTTCTAGTTTGGTCTTTCAGGATTTCATCTCAATAAGACTACAAACTGTATAAAAAACAAACACCATATGTGTTTGAAAATGCCCTAAAGTATTGAAATGCCATAGAGTGTGCATCAGACAGGATGTGTGTTCTCAGGTAGAAAATGCAACAGAAACACGAATGTTAAAATGTTAGCATAGTGGCACTGAAATGTAAATTTTCAAGGACGAAGGGATAGAGAGATTTCCTATGATAACGTGAGGAACACAACATTGCAAATACCTTTGTGAACGAAAATAGGCCTGATACTGTAGTGTGTTCAGTAGAAGAAGGTGAACCCAATTCATTTCCTATTGGTAGTTGTAGCAGGTAGTCCATTACATTGGGTGAAGTAACTTGCCCATTTGGGTGAAGCCTCTATTCTTTTGATACTCTAGCATGTTCAGTAGAAGGTGATCCTTAAGGTAGGATCATCGGATAAAATGGTGTTACAGTAAAATGACCATAAAATAAAAACCCTTAAATCAATTTAGTCCAAACTTGACCATGGTAAGGATTGAACTCTCCTCCACAATTTTTTTGCAGTTTCAAGACTGCACGATTTGTTTCAGTGTTTTTATTTATTTTTTAAAAATTCCCTTATTTTTACAATAAATAATTTTTCACAGCCTAAATGGAAGGTGCTTTTAAGCTGAAACTTTAGGGATGTGTGTACAAACAAAATACCTAAAATCTCACGGTCGCTTTTTTGAATCAAGTGTTTAATTCTTTAGAAAAAATTATTTTAGAGAAAAATAATTTAGGGAAAATTAAAAACACCTATTATTTCAAATAGAAACACTCAATCTGCAAAATCTAATGTGAGAATTTTCTAAATTTGATTAACTTTCATATGACACCTTATTCATCACCAAGGGAGTTGTAGTTTCTTTTAGGAAAAATTATGAAAAGTGGATACTTCAGTATTTCTAGAAATACTTCAACAAAAAAGTGTTGTTGCAACCAACTGTTCTTTGTTTTGACGATGCACAGAAAAATAAAAAATTGTATGGATTTTTGATATTTCTTTAACCTTTAAAAACAAACAGCAATCTTATAAATCATCAATTACTTGAGAAATAATTGAAATAAAATGTGTAGTCTTTCACAAAATTGCCCCAATTTGGACATTTTCTATACTGCCAAAATCAGCCCCTGTACAAAGTCTATGGGAATTTGAAAACGCATTACGTGACATATCTCTAAAACGCCTTTTTGGAAAAAATTAAAATTTGGCACACATGTTTCTTTCACCAATACCAACATTTCATGAGAATTTCAACAAGATCTGGGCACAAAGCCGTAGCCGATAATCCTACCTTAATCTCCTGTCATTGGTAAGTAGTATCTGGGAGTTGTTGGGAGAAGTAACTCCGTAAACACCCATTTACATGAAGCGTTTCTTTTCGTGATTCTGTAGTGTTTTCAATAGAAGATGAACCCAAATCATCTTCGATTGGTAGTTGTGGAATATAGTCTATAATATTGAGAGAAGTACCTCGTCCATTTAGGTGAAACCTCTACTCTTTTGATACCGACAGTAGGAGTTGAACGTAATCTCTTCGCACTAGTAACCGTAATTGTACCAGGGAGTCTATAATATTAGGCAAAAGTAACTCGCCCATTTAGATGAAGCCTCTATTCTTTTAATACTGTAGTATGTTCAGTAAAAGTTGAACCCAAAATTCAAATCTCTTCATACTGGTAGTTGCAACAGGAGGTCTATGATATTGGTAGAAGTAAGTTGCCCATTTAGATGCTGCTGCTATTCTTTTGATGCTCAAGCACGTTCAGTAGAAGCCGAATCTTAATATATCTATCCATCGGGAGTTGTATCAGGAGTTTATAATAATTGGGAGATGTAAAGTTGATAATAATGGGAGATGTAGTTGACTGAAGTACTTGTTTCTATGTTTGATACTTGTAGTTTCGTCGTACAAACTGAAATCTAATCTCTCTCTATCTCTCTCTCGTCTCTCTCTTCTCTAATGGTGTGATATTAGGGGTCTACATGGGTAAAAATCGACACTCGCGACCAGCGCGGACACGGCATTTATTATCCCGAGAAACTTTCGAAAGCGTTACTATGATCGCGCGAACGGACACATTTTCAAAAAAAATTAAGGTTATGCGATCGGGACACGCGACTTTTGGGGGAAGGAAAATTAAAAACCGACGTTACGACTTTCGGACTTCGTATGCTTTGACACGCGACACCCAATTGTGGGAAAAACAACTTACAACTTACAAGTGATGGAAGTCTACGACGTACGAAAAATACTCCAAACGCGATTTCCCGGGGCGGCCTGAGAGTCTTTTAGTTTTACGGAATTCCTCAAGACAGTATCAGTAATAGGAGTTAACATTTTTTTAATCATAGGGTTAATTCATCTCCTCTAATGAAAGTTGTGGTAAATGTATCAACCCAGTTGGTATCAACTCACTGCCGGAATTCGCGGAAGCTGCCCCGCCGCGCGGCCCCGCCCCAGATTGTCTTTTCCATCATATGTAAAAAGGACAAAAATTTTAACAATTAAAAAAAAAAAAAAAAAAAAAAAAAAAAAAAATAGGTTTGTATTTTTTTAAATGATTTTTAAAAAATAATTTGGACGTATTTTTAAACTTATTTACCCTGTTTGTTTTTTGTTCACTTCTAAATACATAAGAATGCTTGGATGTTCCATTCAATACACGGGGTTAAACTCAGCATGATGAGAAAAAGCTGTACAACCATCTTTATCGTGGTTTACTAAGCAAATAATAATTTATGTGATTAAAAAAATACTGTAAATAGACCAAACAAAATAGAGATTTAGATTCGACTCTGTTTTTGAGTCAAGTTTTATTTACAACTTGATTACCTCTTTTGATCGTGAAGGGATGTTTGGGAATCCCTGAAAATCCCTTGAAAAAAAAATCACTTCCCAATTTATCATTGGACATTTTCAAGTAGGCCCTACAGCTAACACGCACCAAAACGTTAGAATTCCATGATGATTTGCCACGTTGCATTGCATTATTTGTGATTTCACAGTGACTTATTTCTTATTTCGCATATTAATGAAATGAAGTTCGTAAATATGATGGCAAATTTCGGGAAATCCCCCTTCCGCTGACAAATTTTTGTCACCAATAACCTATGCGAATGTCGGGTTGGTCTTATTCGCATAAACTCATAACACCTATTAACTGCATAGATGTAAAATGACAGAAGAAAGAGTATGCGGCTCAACAAATGCAATTAGCAACACAAATTCAATCCGCCGCACGTGCATTGAGGACAGTTATTTACCGAGTCTGTAAACATTTTGATATAATATCAATTTCTTTGGACGTATTTTTCTGCGCTTATAATATGACACACTGAATTTTGGAAAAACAAAACTTTAAATTGGTTCAAACGAATCGAAGTTGTAGAATTATGTTTCGTGCTTAGCACTTGGACAATGACCAGTGGCACAGTGCATATTTTTCATTCGCAAACTTGTTAGTTGCTCGTTCGCGTCTTTACCACAAAGCCTGAGGCTAAGGCTATCTAAACATTGTCGGACATATTCAAATTGTACCCAAAAATAGCTCCAAAAACTGGTGATGATTAATGATCATGCCTGCTCAACGTGTTTAAGATGGCGATGCAATGGAGGATTTCCTAAACAGAAGGTACTGTACGTACTAACCGGTCCGTTCCGATGATGTGACGATGTGATAAGTTAAATTTTATCCCGGGATTTTATCGCAACTGGATTCTAACTGATCCTCCACATTTCAGTCAAATTGGGAGTAAATATAGGGCTAGCGTAATCATTACTCTAAAAAAAAACAGCGTTGCCAACAAATCGGCAATAGCGCTCTCTAAATGCGTATTTCCTGGAACCCATTTTTGAAGGCAGAAAAAATAAAACCTGTGATGCAAATAAATGTAGACATTCCGATGGAACACAATATAAAATTCGACACGCGACACGTTGAGCTGGGATAAAAAAGCGAATCGCGACACACCAAGTGCGGCTTAAATCGCGACAGGCGGACAGCCGGTTAATTGGCAACCCATTGTAGACCCCTTATTTGGGAGACGTTATTACACATTTAGTCTCAAAGTCTCATCTGTGTTTTTATTCATTTGGGCCATGAAATAATACTAGGCAATCTACAAAGTTTCTTCTGCAAAGAAAGAAAAGAATTAGCAAGTTGTGTCTTATGTCATTTACTGATGGGTGGGGCATTATAAAATATGGAGTGATGGGTTAGGGACATCAAGTTCATCAGGTAAAATTTGATACACATGAAAAGCCAATCCAGCTGGGCAGTTGTTAACACAGAAGTGATTCTGCAAGCCCAGAGAGTACTTCAGAATAAGTACAGACAAATTTTAGAATACACAGATCTTATAAGTGCTGATGGTGAAAAATAAATAAAGACCTATCAGTGTACAGTTCCTTAGTCGCAAGGGTTTTTGTTTTTGAGTTTGATGTTTGAAACTACTAAGTCCAATTTCAAGATTGTAATGTAATTGCAGATGAACATGACCCAACATATGTCAGAGAAAAATTTGAGAAGTCTTGGAGTCCAGTCAAGCTAGGCACAGCCCTACTAATAAGTAATTTGCATCAGAGATGAAAACGGTATTATAAATGCATTACAAATCACATATCGTCTCGCGAATGTAAAGAAGGTTGTAAGTGCATCAGCTTTTATGTGATACATCTGGCGATGCCATGTATTAGGGATGACTTAATTAACTTTTCGTTGAGTCAGTGGATCTTGAAACTTGAAATGGTCCTTTAGGTAGCACAGTTACATGAAGAACCATTTCAAGAGACCAATGATCAAAGACTTGGCATAATAGTAAGTTTGATTGGAATTCTGACAAATGACAGCTAGTGCATTATGTTAGATATGTCCTAATGCATTAGCTTAACTCAGAAGTAGCTTAGAACCTTGTGGGTAAACTCTGACGGGTAGTAGTACCTTGTTGAATTTTGAACGTAGCAATGAGTGTTAAACTGATGCTGCCAAGTTCATTTCAAGATCCGATGAATGTATTGCATAATCCGTTTATAAGGTACAGTACACATTAAGAATTAGTCCCTTGCTTTCCATGCTCAGCCCTACTAATAAAGAATCCTTGGAGAAATATACTAAATTAACATTTACAACTTTGTTTTGTAGAGAGTACCGTTAAGTAGGATCATCTGATAAAATGGTCTTTCAGAAAAATGACCATAAAATCAAAACCCCTAAATCATTTAGTCCAACCTTGAAATAGGGTTAGGACTGACCTTTCTTCCACATATTATTTTTTTGTGCAGTTTCAGACTGCATATTTGTTTTTAGTGTTTTTATTAATTTCTAAAACAATTCCCATCATTTTAAAATAATAAGTTTTCCCCAGCCTAAATGAAGGTGCTTTAAGCTGAAACTCCGGGATGTGTGTATAAAACAAATACCTAAAAATCTCACGTTGGCTTTTTTTTAATCAGTGTTTAATCTTTAGCAAAAAAATATTTTTAGTAGGGAAAAATTATTTAGGGAAAAATAAAAACACCTAGTATTTTCCAATAGAAACACTCAATCTGAAGTCTAACGGGAGAATTTTTCTAAATTTGATTTCCATTCATATGACATCTTATTCATCAACAAGGAGTTGCGTTTCTTCTAAGGACAAATGATAAAGTGGATTTCAGTATTTTCTAGAATACTTAATCAACCAAAAAGTGTTTGATTGCGCCATCCCCTGTTCTTTGTTTTGATGATACACAGAAAAAAAATCAAATAAATAAATTGTAGGGATTTGGATATTTCTTTAACCATTGAAAATAAACACCATCGTATAACTCATCATTACTTGAGAAAAATTGAAATAAAATGTGTAGTTTTTCCACAAACTACGCAAACTTGCCCCATTTTGGTCCATCTTCTATACTGCCAAGTCATCCCTGTAACAGAGTCTATGGAAATGAAAACGGCTAGCTCTAAAACGCCTTTTGGAAAAATTAATTTGGCACACATGTTTCTTTCCACAACCAATACATATTTCATGAGAATTTCAACCAGATCTGGGCACGAAGCCAATAATCCTACCTTAGGCTCCATGTTGGGGATCGCATGGATTATCATCCAGTGGATTTTTAGAATGCAGTTATCAAGAACACATGCATAGATGGCCCTAAAAATACCAATTATTTGGTTTTTTGGCCGACTAAAATTGAAATTGGATTAACAAAAATGCACAATTAATACCAACTCTAATTTGGAGAAGTATTGAATTTGTTTTTCCCTTCAAATATTTTGATGAAAAATGTTTTCCTACAGAAATATCACTTAAAATGTTCATTTCTAGTCCATTAAACACATATTGTGAGATCTTTATAGTTAACTTAATCTTAATTTTGATTTGACTGATCCAACTTCAGAAAAGGTGGAGGGAAAACCAGATATATTTTATAAATATTTTATTGGCAAAAATATTTGGTTCTGTAAGGACCATGTTTAGCTTTGGTTGTAATCTACCATAGTTTTCCATGTTGGGAAAATTGAAAATATCCACTTGTAGTATAGTGCTTGGCAAGAAATTACAGGAATTCCTTGAGCAAGTTAAAAAAATCTGTTATATTTTTATGAATAAACCTTGTGGATTTATGTGAACAGTGATGTTAAAGGTGCAACAAGAGATTTCACATAACAGGTGTCCCTTAAAAATGAAAAATCTCTTGTTGTACCTTTCAAGGCTTTACATGGTAATATATTAAAGCTTCACATGATAATGTTTAGGTTTGCAGGATATTTCATATGGCTTACTCACACAGATACTATTTTCCACAAATGTGTTATTTTGGGGTGTAGGAAAGTAAAATTTTCCCTTTTTAATGTGCTCTGCCTCATGCAATATGTTATTTGGATCAAGCCATAAAAAATTCTTGGCAAGATTGTTTGGTGAAAAGTGATTCTGTGTTCCTTAATTGTGCTCGTAAGCCTTAAATTTCAAGCGTGTCCAGGAAAAAGTGGGGATTTGGGAATGACATTCTCAAGTAATTGTTTGTCCTTTAAAGAAATCCATAAGAATTGAAAAAGAATTTTGCAATCTTGGAGGGAAATTGTGATTTTATTCCAGGAAATTTTGCATTTTTCCAGCCCTGACCACAACAAAGGAAGGTCATCAAAGGTCATCTAGAGGTCAATTTGCTTTGAAATGCTCCAGAACAACCAAATTTGGCCATAAGGACTCTTGACCCAAGCATATCACAATGCTGAAGTCAAAGGTCACTAGTATTGCAAGCGAGTCCCGGGAAACCGGGACTCGCTCGGAAGCTTCGAGTCACGGGTACTGAATTCGCCAGCTCGATACTCGAAAATCACTAAAACAGCACGTGTAAATCTACTACTGACGTGTTCCCGATGTTGCTATGAAGACACAATGCAAGATTCCCCTTTCTGTGATACTTCATACATAAATTCACCATATTTATAGTACAATCTTTGCCATCCATCCCAAGTTCCCTCATATAAGCCGTAATTATGGATTAATCTCACCATTGAGCCTGGCTTTAATTATTTTTTAGGATGAAACAAAAAATATGGCTTTTACATCTCATGCCGCAAGTGTTGGGAAACATCAGAACATACACACTACAGTGAAGGCACAATACACGTCTCTTGAGATTGAACTTCACGAAATAAAAAGCTTGACAACTCACTTGATCAGGCAATGAAACGCACATCTTCATGCTTGATTATTTTTAATTTATCGGTCACCAATCAGTAAATATATCATTGAAATAAATCTTGGCAGCAGACTCTTGAATTCTTTGCATTTTTACTATTTAGCACATAAATGATAAACATGATATAGACAATTTTGGAATCCAGATCCACTAACGTGAACCAATTGCAATTTAGACTAGTGTAAGCTGTAACCTGCAGCTGTAAAAATGTCGGCTTTGAGTAGACCTTCACACATCGCTACGAAACACGGTTTTCGTTGCTGCGCACGAAAATGTGTTTCAGACTGAGATAATTACATTTGCCGATTGGTTAAACTGTAATTTATGGAAATTTATCGACTATTGATTTTTTTTGATTGGTTAACGTGGTACGGCGGCATTTTATGAATGGAGAGTCCCAGCATTTTAGTACATTCACCCTAGGTGCAGCTGGGGAACCGTTGGTGTTCCGCTACAAACTGAATTTGATAGTGCAAAATATACATTTGATTTCATAAATGGAAGGATTTCTGAAATTTTTGCGGTAAGTTTGTGATTTTCTGAAATTTAATTTGGCACCGTTTGAACATAGTAAATCCAATGAGTTCATACTGGTATGTCAACAAGTGCCGCTTCTGGGGTGCTGACTCGCTCTTTTAACAAGTTATTTTTGGAAACATAACAAAATTTTGAGTCCCGGGTACCCGCTCGAAAAAATAGTTCCGGGTACCCGGGAGCGCAATTACCCGAATTTGCACCCTAAAGCTCACACACAGTGTCAAAGGTCACACATGGAGGGATCTGCCATAAGATATGTTAATTCCAAACAGATTTATGTCTAAAAAAATTGTACTATGACTGGAGTCAATAGAGTAGTATTTATGGAAGCCAAATTGAAGCCGTTGACTGGTCCCTTTAAAAGATTTTCTCTTTCCCCTGAGATTTTGTCTTTCCCATTGCCAGTTGTCTTTTCTGATAACTGCTTACAATAACACCTGTTTTTTTCTGATTGATTAATTTTCACATTGAGTACTAGGTAACAACCATTAAATTACTCTGCCGAATAAATTGCCTTACTTATCAGAGTTAGATAACCACAAAGTACTAGGTTGGTTTTATGGGATTTCATACCAATTACCCATGTTGCCTACACACAGCATTTGGGTTTAGCTATTTGATGAAAGCATGGAATTGTGCTACCAAACATGATTGTTTGAAAATTAGGTTGTACTAAATCATGTTACTGATTCAATTTCAGCGGTTCCTTGTTATTAAAATGGCAAAATTTACCAAATGCTCGGGTTGATTTACAAAATCAGTTTGGCTTTTATTTACCTGCTCAATTTCCTCGGGTTTCTTAAGAAGTAGTGATTTAATTTAAAATAATATATTATTGTTATTTTATCTAAAAAAAATCTTTTCAATGCATTATAGATTAGAGATTTTTTTTTTTTTTTTTTTTTTTGAAAAAGTGGGTCACATTGATATGTAGAGTGAAGAGTTTTGACATTTTCTCCAAATTTGGGTTGGGCAGTAGAAGACGACCAAAAACTTTGTAGCCGTCAGCTATAGACCGTATTCAATATGACGTCAGCCTCACCAGACAGTTGGGGACAAGTACATACAGTTACAGGACTACAATGCATTAATTTGTCAATCGATCCATGTTAGCGATTCCCCAGGGATCATTGACAGGTGAATGTATTGTAGTACTGGAATGCGTGATCTTGTCCACCAACATGGCTGGCTTATTGAATACGGTCTATAGAGGACATTTATTGTTATTTTTTTAGCATTCCATTGCTAAGATTTCCGTTTGTCATGCTGTTTGCATGGATGGATGGATTTTTGTTTTTCATACATCAACAAAAGGAAATATTTTCGGGTCTTGCAGGATTTCACCAAATGCGGGCTTCTTACACACCTTGAAATTCACCTGTGGCTTAGATATGATAATGTCTACAGTAGATAGCAAGCAACAAACCTGTTGCCAACATATATCCATGAACTCATTTTAATGTTTCCCCACTCTTATCATTATAATACTTAAGAGATCCTCCAAGCTGCAAACAACAAAATGAAAATTGCTTAAAATTTCCTCCTGTTTTAACACATTAAACAAGGAAAGAAAGGATCTGGTTTTGTACAGTGCATATACACAAAAACAAGGAAAAAAACTGACTGAAAATCCAAAGTAGTTTCAGAGGTCATTCAAAGCCAAATATCCTTATTGTAATCATTTGAAAGTATCCATTTTTGTCTTGCCCCTGAGCTTGCTCTGAGCAAGACTAAGAAATCACTATATCTGCATTCGTATAGATGAGTTGACATGTGACGCCAACGCCGGGTAACGAACAAAGCACTGCCCCGCAGTATGCGTGAGCACCTGCAGGGCTTGTGCTTTTAAAATTCGCGCTCAATCAGGCATGATAAGGCTATTGAATGCTGTAACTGTATGGGCATATTCTTCACACCTCTAACATGTCAGTAGACCAGGTGCTAACTTGTGTTTGTAAACATTGATGTCACCTCATCTATATGTCCATGCATATTTTGCTTGAAGTTAAGTTTACATTTGTTTGCGTGTTTTAACCATTTCCAAGATATTGCTTCAATTCAAACTATACTTGGTAATAATAATCAGTGGGTAGGAGAGAGGTGATGAACTTATGGAGGTCAAGGTTAAAGGTCATGTAGGGGTCAAATGGGTGGTTGAGATAGGTCATTTTTGTGCTGCCTGCCTGCCTTAAGGCAGGAAGACAAATATGGATCACTTTGTCCACTGTTGTTAATGTCTGTTCCTGTGTCTGTTGTTGTTGTCTGTTGATGTCTGTTGTTGTGAAAAAGGGTTAACATTTGCCTCTAATATCCGCATACTTCTTTGGATTTAAACCAAACTTGAATCATAGATACAACATGGGATCCCTCATTTGCTGATGAAGGTCAAAGTACACAATCCAAGTCAAGGTCATGTGAGGTCAAGTTGTAAGATAGGCTAAAAATGTAAAATTGATCTAGATTGAAAAGTTGAAGTTCAATTGGAACAAACTTGAGTCAAAGGTGCAGCATTGAATCCCTCATTTGTTGATGCGGTCAAAGGTCACATGCCAAGGTCAAAGGTCATATGAGGCCTATCATTACAAACCGCGACGGCCGGCAACACATGCAGTCCGAGGACCGATGTATTTTTGGTTAAAGTTTGGTAATGTGGTAAAGTTAACCCATATCCGATTAAGAACCAGTTCGTTCATTTGACATATGTATTCTGAAAAAGTATCTTTATGTCCGATTTATGCTGGTACCAAAATTCATTGTTGATTATGATATTCTGAGTATAGTAAAAGGCCATGGTCCGAATCGCTAATAGCCTTGCCCCAGAACCCCACCCCCGATTTTACAGGAGTGGTCAAAAGTTTTGGTTTCGAGCAATGCTACCTATTTTTTTCTCATTTACTTGTGTAGCCTTGATCAAGCTCTCTTCTAAGAACCGACAAACCTTGTTATTTTTCAACGGCTACTTGCCTAATTAACCTTCATATCTCAATTAAATTTTTGAACATTGTGTTTTCAGGTATGAAATCTGTTCTTTAGTATTTTTTGAGTAGCACCTTGTTTTAGAGAAAAAGATTATCTCACAATCAAACAATTTGGTACAACTGCTGGGTCTGTTGTCCACACTGGCCTGGATCCAGGTTCCACTAGTCTATGTATAAACCCCAAACCCACCTGTTGTGGGTCAGTGCAAGTGGTTTGCTGCTCAGAGCGACATCCTTGATCAAATTTTTTGTGGTTTTTTAATCTTCCCTGACAAAACTCTTATAAAATTTTTGCAAATGCAGAAAAATTTCTGACAGACTGTACCTGCGCTCTGCCTGAGTTGACTTACTAGTGGATGCATGTCACATATGCCATGTGCAATTGGAGACCTCAAATTAGGTGTTTTTTTTTTTTTTTTTTAACTTCCTTGTTTTTTTATTTTAAGGGAGTGGGTGTATTCTCCCACTCCTTTATATATGATACATTATATCAGCACTGGTGAACCCATGAATGAAGTTGGTAGAAGCGCCTTGCACAAGGCTATTACTATGTGGTGAAATCTTTTGGCTAAATGATGTTTGGGTTTGGATTTCTGACAAAAATATGCCCCATTTTGGTCGACCAATATTAATTTTACACAGTACTCAACATTACAAAATCATGTTTTAGCTCTCACATCAAAACTGGTTAAAATATCAGCGCAAAACTTTATAGATGGGGTTTTGGGGTGAAGGCCATTCTATCAAGATGAAAATTGTATATACTTAAATCAGGTCATCCCCCTTTAAGAATGATAGAAATAATCATGTGCTTAGTTCCTGCATGAAAAAGGCATTTATCAATTGACTCCTTCTTAAAATAGAGATCTAAAAATACCCAACTTAAAGGTGCAACAAGAGATTTTGGGGCACCCATATATTGTGCCATATGTATTGATTTCAATAGATAGATTTTCTTATCTTACTACCTTGTCTTTGTTTCAACAGAAGTGCTTGAAAGTGTAAACAAAATGCAATTTTCATTTCCTTAATTTCATATAAAACAGCTGAAATTTTGTATTTGCGCTCCTATAACGAATTAGAAATGCACAATTTTTGTACCAAAGAATATTTTTTTTATAATTTTAATTCATTTACACATTGAATAATAAATCTGGTTTCAGATTTTTCCCATTTTAGGGACACCTGTTTAATGTGAAATCTCCTCATTCAGAAACCTTTAAAAAAAAAGGCCTTTCAAATTAGTGTATTACATGAGATGGATTGATTAGAAGCATTGAAGCCCATCCCCATATGAGAAGTGCTTTCAATGTCATTTTCTATGTTTAGTTTTTTCTAAAAATAGGCATGATAGATTTACTATTAGTCAGAGCATCAAAACCCCTTAAGGCTGTTGTTATTGAGGCACATAAAATCTGTGAACCTTTGATTTCACAACATTTTCGGATATCAGATAACGATTTAATTTCACTTTCACACAACGGGTTAAGATACTTAATAATTGTAAAAATTGGTATTTTAGCTTTTGGTGTAGATTTCAAATACTCAGTCAGAGAGCATAGCCGGGCTTTTTATTAGCTGGGCACCGGGCTATTTTTACCCTATGGGTCCCCGCCTTTGCACCCAGCTGAGATAGAAAAAATGGGACTCATGTGCTGGTTCTTTTCCCTGCTTTGACGCCTGGGTCTTGGTGAAAGAAGTAGAATGACTTCAGAATAAATAGAATAAAGTTATGATAATTGATGTAATTGTGTGTATTAGCATTTGTAATAATATTAGATGAATCTTGGTCATGAAAAAGCAGCTCCTGGTTTTCTGGAAATTATAACGATCAGGGGCTGCTCTTTTCAGATTTTGGCTCCTGATCTGGTTGACTTAATAAAAGCCTAAACTTAGGTTTCACCTATTTTGATGTTGACCAATATTTTCTCTTTTTTTGGGTTAATATACTAACCTTTGCAGTTTTACTTGTAGAAATCTATATAGATATAGTACACATGTACTGTAAAAGTCATAATTTTCACGTGTGTAATTTTTTGTGCTTCTGCAATTTTTAGCCTTTCCATTTGTTTTTAAATTTGTTTTTTAAAGCTATCCTACATAGACTTACACATAAGATAAACATTTTCGCATGTTAATTTCACACTTAGAAGTGTGCAAAAAGTGTGAAAATTAATGTAGCACTAATATTTCAACTTTTACAGTACTAAATACTGCATGTGGATAGCTGTCTGCTGATTTTGTTACAGAATTCCCTTGTGTCTTGAAGACTTCATGATACTTTTTCCATGCTCCTTAAAGCAATAATAGTTTTTTTGAAGAGCACCCCCAATTTTCCAAAACTTTTGAGATTTTTACACGGTTGCATTGGTAACTGGCTAGTAAACTACCTGTGAATGGTTAAGCTAAAAAATGTCTATGTGTTGCAAACGAAGGAATTTTGTAATTGGAATAATTAATATCGGAGATCTCCGATAATAATTCAACGGCTGTTGGAAGCGGCCTTCCAATATGAAATAGCCGGGAAATAGCATCATGTATGTGTCTACGCTCATCCATTAGTTGTTTTATTGGTTCAGGCAAGTCAAGTTCAAGGCAGGTCATTTTCTTGAGGTTGCACTATTTCATCATGGACGGACATAAACTTAGCATTTCCAGCTGTGCCGTTAAGTCCAATCTGGGATCCCAATTCTAAAATTTTACAAAATCGCTTATTTTATGATAAATACGCATTTTTTTGCCGTTCTCATTCGCAGGTATAGTTTCCTAGACAATTACCAACATAACTGTGCAAAAATATCAAATTTAAAAAATTGGGGGCGCTCTTCCAAAAATGTGCTGTTATTGCTTTAATGTGCTAGACAGTATTATATTCACAATTTTACATCCGACAAATATTAGTGAGAACACAGAAAAAAGCTCCACCGGCCTAACAATCCAAAACAGTCAATGCTTCTAAAACATGCAACCACAGTGGACACAAAGCTGGGTGCCATGTTTGTCCTGGAAGAAAAAAAAAAATTCAAGTTGCCACTTCGTCTCCCGAGAGAGAGTTCAGGTTGGGCATTATTGATGGAAGGATACAGATACGTCCGGAAACGTGCAAGGTGAAAATAAAAAGTCAATAAAATCTGTCGCTGGTTAATTATTTTTTTCTTTCACGCCCCTCAATATTTACTATAAAAAGAGGATGAAATTCAGCTAGTGGAAACATTTCACAAGCTCATGGCATGAGGTGAAAATTTAGCAGTCCTTTTATCTCATTCAGTACATGTTAGAGGGAGAGGTGAATTCTGAACTAAGGTTTTGAGCAGAATGCTAAATTGGAATGCAATGTTCTTTTCAGCATGAAAAACAAAACAAAGAATGTTGATATCTGTTTAAAGGAGGATCGTCGATTAAGTTATGAAGTTTTCTATTGATAGAAGGGCCGGAACCCCAAAAACCCCATGCTGTTAAAGTTTCCGCTGATATTTTCAATGTTTGAAAAAAATAAAAAACTTAAAAAAAGCAAAAAATAAAAAAAATAAAAAAAATAAATAAATTAATATTGGTTGACCAACAAATGGGGCATATTTCCCTAATAAATCCAAACCAAACATCATTTTGCCCTAAGAAAGTTTTCACAGGGTTAAAATGAGAAAAATAGTAGCTTTCTTCTGATACTAAAATTTTGACCACTTCCGATAAACTCTGGGGTCCCTGGGGACAAGGCTATTAGCGATCGGACCATGAACCTTTAAAGTCATAACTACTTGTAGATTGGTGATGAAACCATTCTGTTACATGTTTGAACCCCTTTCAACAACAACTTTCTGAAAGCTTTTAAATTTCATGTACAGAGGAACAATATAATGCTACTGTTATTTTCCAGAATGTTGACAGAAATCTTTCTTCGTAAATTTTAATGTTAAAAAAAAACCATGAAATAGTAATTTTTGCTTGGGATTGTTGCACCGGTGACCTTTGCGCATACTCAAAGCTCTAAACGTGACGAATAGCACGTTGACTTTCTTAAAAGTACCACGTAAACGCACTTCCGTTTTAAAGGGGCAACGAGATGATTTCACATATCCCTAAAAAAATCAAAAGTACTAAATTTTTGCCCTGATGTAAAGCTTTCCTCAAAAATACCCCATTCTGAAAGGATTAAGCTGAGAAATGTTTTCTTTGGTACAAAATGTTGAAATTCTAATTTTTGATAGGAGCAAATACGAAATTCCGCCTATGTTGTATATTGAAATTTAAGCACAAAATCAAAATCACCTTTTCTCTCTTTTAAGACATGTCGTAGCCAAAAAAAGGTAAAATGTATTGAGTGGTCAATCTATATGAAATTACTATTAGACACAATATTTTGTGCTTCAAAATCCTCTCATTGCACATTTAAAACGCACCAAGCATGGCGCGTTTATTTCCATGTCAGCATGGAGTGATAATGAACCGCACAATGCTAAGCTCATGTACAAAGAGATACGAAGGAGGTGAATTCAAATTAAGCCTTTCCAAGGCCATAATTGAAGTCTGCAATTAAAAACATTTAATCTAGTCCAAAAACAAGCAGAGTATTGGTCAGTAGTGGTTGGCTGACTTCTCAAATGGCCTGTGGTCCAATGACCTTTAGTTCATTTGGGAAGCAATCTTAGAAGGCACTTCTTCTTGCGTATGAGGAGGCAGATACATATGTTGAGACGGTGGAGCCAGCTCACAGTTGATTGATTGGGGTTTGAGAAGTCTATAGCCACCGGTGGAGGAAAGGTATATAGGGCACTTAATTGAGATGTGGATCGCAGTATGTGATGGAGAACCACATTGGCAGGCTGGAAGTGGTCGCAGCCCCCATTGTTGCATATGCGGTTTGAAGCAACCGACTTCTGTGCGAATCCAGTTTAAGGTGACCAATTCCTTGCGGTAAGATTAAATGACAGGTGGTAGTTCAGTCATAGGTTAAAGTGAGTAGTCTGGGTCTTCGAAGTAGGTAAGGCCAGGCAGTTGTTCATGTATGTAAGGATGTTGATGGGGGGCTGGAGAGATTAAGCCAGCATTTCGTCAGAAAGTAGAAGGAGAGCACCAATCTCTGTCTGCCCAAGCTGGTGTGATCTTTGACAGTTTCGATGCAGCAGGTGCTTGTGTCAGCAGAGCCTTATCATCAGTTGTGCATGAAGCCACTGATTTGAGGTTATAAAGACAGGATTCAAGAATGAAGATGACAATTGGATGATAATTCTACAAAAGTTGATGGAATAAAAAAAAGAAAGGATTGATGGAGCACAATGACTTATTCCAAAAAAATTGAAGCACATCTATTTTCTTTTTGAGGGGGTCTTTGACCTAGGCTACAGAAGTTGGCAAGAATTTTACATGCAATTTGTTGATTTGCGCACGTAAAATAGACTCCATTTCTGCTTAGGTAGTTAACTTGCAATTCAGGGAATAGCAAGATTTGTTTCTTATGCAAGATATTGTGTCGTATCTGATTGTAACGCTTGAGTCAACTTCGATATGGGAGGAGTTTGCATTGTGGGGCGAGGTAGAAAATCTGACAGCGAGGGGCCCTGGGCTGTGTTCACTCATGAGGAACAATCTTAATAATATGAACTGCTTAAATTTGAGGTATGATATTTTCACACAAATTGGTGATAATTGTCTATGTCAATTCTTGTCAGATTGAACAATTCAAGTTATCATCAAACTTCTTTTTTCTTTTTTTTTGCAACATCAGTTTTCTGGACCCTGAATTCGCATCGCCAAACTGCACCTCCCATTGGCAAAACCGTGATGGATGGCGACCACAATTCATCTGAGAACGAGGGGTATTTTCTGAATCGTTATTATGTTTGTGAAATTTTACACACAATGAATATGCTTTTTGTTTTCAAGTATGCCATTTGAAATTGGAGGGGCGATTAAAGGGGACTACCTTTATGATCCAACTTGCAATAAAGGTTGATGTTCTTCCGATGACAACTTTATTAAAAAGTTAAATGTCATCACAAATTATTATTCAGCACCAGATTTAGAGTGGGCATAGAAAGTTTGCAATCAAATTAGTATAAACATAACTTGTTTTGGATCATGTTTGGGAGATGCATGTTTGAAATGTTTTGTATATTTTGAACTAGGGAGAGGAAAGCATGAACTAAGGAATGAAGAAAAGAGGAGTTTGGAAGAGAGCGAGATTTTTTTCATAGTGGCAGCCATAACATTCTAGCACCCAGTCATGTGTTATATTTATATTAGCAGTGCGACATGTTTCTAGGCGTGTTGAACACAAAATGCGACTTATGAATGTCATTGTGGTCGGGGCTTAATAAGAATTGTACTTGCTGTTTTTTAATAATGTCAGTTTTATTTAGAGGTGTTAGCTGAAGAGGTAATAAAGGGTTTGTGTGGAGAAGTTGAGTCTTGGTTGAAATATTTCAACTGCAATATAAAAGGATCTAATCAGTGTAAAAAAAATATTGATTATCCCCACTCCAGGATATATCGTCTGAGTGAAACTTAATCTAATTTTTATGGAAAAAGACAGTTAAGTAAGATGGTCGGAGAACTCATATTACAGCCCCACAGTAGTTGTGAATTTCTCCAGGAAACAACCTTCCCCTCCCCGCGATGATCCAAGTTTACCCCTCCAAAAAACTGATAAGAAATTAAAAAGACGACGGATGAAAAGCGAGACGGTTCAATTCACAAGCCGCAGCCAGTTGGTAAGAATGTGTCGCATTGTGACTTGGTTACAGATTAGTTCTCTAGATGCAGCCATTTCCCCCATTGCTGTACTATGTGCGGCTCTGTGAAAACCCCAAGCTCAGCCGAAGATGCGCCTAATGAAGGAAAAGACAGGGAGAAGATCTCTTAGTTACACCAGTGCTGAGGGATTCTCAGCCTACCTGGGGCTCTCTTTGGCCAAGCGTGAACTGGACAGGGTATGCAATACCAGTCCTCAAACCATTTACCAAATATTTTTGTATCTTTGAAAGTGAAGGAATAAGGGTGTACCTGCTCCTGACAGCACGATGTAAACCAAAAGAAGCCAATGAAAAAGGTGCAGGGGAGACATTTTTTTTTTTTTTTTTATGAGTAGAGTGTAAACAAGACTGATCCACTTGACTGTTCAATTGAGTCTTGAAAAACAAAGGAATGTGAGAATGGATGCAACGACCTACCGTCTTGGAATTAATGTTGGAACATTTGAACGATTTCGAAACTGTTCGCCGTCTCCTCCTACCGTGTTGATGAGGGGTGTTGTCATCAGCAGTCTGGGCCAATTCCACAACATTGAATGGATGGGGGGTGGGGGAAGGTGGATTTTAATTGTGATAACAGAAACTTGTAGCGGTTCTTAACTGTAGCCCGGGTGAGGGGCGCAATGTAGCAAATGGGCGGTTAAATGGGAGGAAAAAAAAAGGTTTTTTGAGTACTTCACACACTACCTTCAGCATCAAAAGCACTACGTGAGTACTAAAAGTTATAATAAAAACACAAATTGAGAATTGGCATTTCAAAGATGGATGTCGACAATTGTCGCCATCCGGGGTTTATGATTTACCAACATGTCGACAAAGAAAAAAACAAAAAACCGACACAGCTTTACTAAGATGTGTACACTATTATGTACGTTTGCAGAGATCGCACAGCATGATACACACATGTACGTATTCAAAAAACTTTTCCAGCAATTTAAAAAAACCCTTTTTTTTGATTATTTTGAGCATTCAAAAAACTTTTCCAGCTATTTTAGATTTTCGATTTGATTAATAGGTGATTCAGTACAGAATTTGATTTCTGTAGTTGGGAAAAGAAACTTATGCGAATTATCGAGATTGAAATTAAACAATGGCATTATAAGCAAACAAACCAAAATGCATACATGCATACACACACACACACCACACGCACATGCATAGCTATATGTATTTTCAGTCAGTTATTTTGTGCCAAAATAATAACAAAAAAAAGAACATACTTGAATTATCAGGACAATTTTAACAAAGTTTGGTGTAACTAGTCTCATGCAGTATTGTGACTTCTTTTAGCCATATACAAAATTGATAATTATTCAAATTTTCAGTAACATTCTCAATGAGCATGCAGATCTAGAATTGGATTCCCAAAAGTAGTGTTATTTCTGAATAGGGATTAGTTAGCTGTGGATTGCTATTAGTATTTGCATTCAGCCATGCTCAGACCAAATGGTAACATTTACGAACATTCAACCCCACATGTAATATTTGTCTCGAAATATATAGCACTCTTCAAATTGAACAAAATGTCATTGTGGTTGATTTCGAGAGCATCAATCCAGGAGTTTTTTTCTGTGGGAGTAAAAATATCTTTATAGAACCTTGACATTCAGTCTGTATTAAAGTCCCCACCTTAAAGGCACCTATCAGTGATTGCAAAATCAGAAAATCAAAAAATAAATCAGATTTTGCTTGTCTGTAATAAGTACAGCGATACACATATGCTACGAGTTGCTAAGTCTGAAAGAAACTTAAAAGGACAACATCAGATATTTTTAGTCAGTAATGTTACTACAGACACCTTACTACAACACCTTTATAACTGAGTGGAGATTCATATCTCTTGAACACTGCTGTTTTCTTCTGACTGTAAATTGACACAAAAAAACAAAAAAAAAATATAACAACTCCGGGAAAATTCTACCAAACGTGCATTTGAAGGCTTGGAAATTTTGGAAACAACATGAAAAAAAATATGATCTTTCCTACGGTATAAAAATTCCAATCAAATCAACTTCAAGTGTAAAATTAGGGCCCTAAAGACAAACCCAGAATGCTGTTCGGTTAAGGTCTAGGTGTTCGCTACTTGATATGCGAGCCTGAGCACAGCACATCGGCACCATCAGTACAGTGCGGAAAAAAAACGTGCGTTTTTTTTTTATGGTAGAAGCAATAATGCATATTGGCAAAGACCCTATCAATATGTGCTAAATTGATCGGTTTTAACCACTAAAACGGACAGTTTTTTTGTTTAACTTTGGGAATGAATGGATTTGAGGGCTCAATTTCAGACGAACAAGGAGAAAAATTGCCTTTCGTATGATATCAAAATGATAATCTTCCTGAAATCGGGGATACCAAAGACGATCTTATTTGATATCAACAGTAGTGGCAGGTCACCCAAGTACTCTTGTTCACAGCGAAAATTATTGGACAGGGTCATTTTACATGGGCTTTCCACAATACAATAGGCAAACGACCTTGCTATTGTCTACATTCCATGTCACCACGTTAGTTAAATCGATGGAAGCCAGGCCCACGTTATAGCCATTGGGAATTCAATTCCACGATGCCAGTATATGTAAGGTTATTCATTTTCCGTGGTCTTCGCTTTCTTTAAAAGAGATAGAGTAACACAGTTACACAGACTTTTCTTGAAGCCAACAAATTCAATTATTGATTTCAACA
The DNA here is from genome assembly GCA_023653785.1 of Ophioderma brevispina. Taxonomy (NCBI): domain Eukaryota; kingdom Metazoa; phylum Echinodermata; class Ophiuroidea; order Amphilepidida; family Ophiodermatidae; genus Ophioderma; species Ophioderma brevispina. The sequence goes on from JAMKCH010079717.1 coordinate 99,470, forward strand.
AACTTAAAAATTTCGTCGCTTTTTAATTTCGTTCTTTTTTACCCACAAACACCCTTCACGTCATATTAGACCAACTAGAATGTAGTTGACATCGCAAAACCAATAATACATACAATAATTTATAAGGAATCAGGTATTTGGACCGCAAATCAGGACATTTTCCAGAGATGTTTTCGACCGGCTATTGAGGTCACAGCGGGATTGATGTCTTCCGTGTACAAGAAAATAACGCATGTTGGCGTAATCATGATTGCTGCCAAAGTCAGTGATGTTGTTATAAGTGATTACCATGTCCTTAAATAATTAACTCCTTTTACCAGGCCTTTTACAAGCAATCTGTACTCTTTAGGAAAATAATCAATAAACTGACACATTGCCCAGTAATACCAACAGGGGATCAATGCAAAACATTGACAGGCTTTTGGCTCTCCCCCGTATTGGTTACGAAGAAGTCTTTAGTAGTCTATAAGAGAGTGCTTGGTGATAGAATCAATATTTCATCAACTTTATTTCCATTACTCCACAGTATGAAAACAAAACAGTTATGGAGGAGTTGAGCA
>JAMKCH010079721.1:0-11293 GCA_023653785.1 Ophioderma brevispina
TTTACCTGGGCCGCTTTATTAATTAATTGTAAGGTCGTGATTTAAAAAAAAATATCACGACGAAAAAAAGTTCATACGTAAAATGAGATATCGCGAAAAAAGTGGGGCCCATAGAAATCCCCTCCGATTACTTAAGTTTTAAAAAAAATGGAGGTGTGCCCCATATCAAAGTAATTGTCGTTCCGAACTCCGGTATATTGAGTCAATCCCACAATGCACCCGCTCTAGGAAAGTACACCTCAATAAGGTCATGTGATCCCACAAAAGTCCTATTCTTAACACATAAAAAACGACTCTTATCGCCCATTTTTGCCCACAAAACATTGACCAGTACTTTTAGCATGATCATGAAATGTCTCATGGTTCTTAAACTTCGTTAGCACTTTTTATCCCTATACTGGCATGTGTTTAGTACACTTTATTGGCACATTGCAATGGATTGTGGGATTTGTTCAAACCCGGTTGCATATTTGAAATGCTTACCAATGTATTAGATCACACCTAAGATCAGCAAGATGATGATGTTACATTTTATGTCGTGCACAATAGAAAATCAACGCATGCTTTTCTTTGAGGACGATTTCGAAAGCAGGCATGTTCAAAACATAATTTTTGTTTTTCTCTTTTATTTGTTTGTCCAATAAACCATCGATACGTTCTCGGTAGGTGTACTACCACCGATCAAGTTAAATTGAGAGAAAATTGTATCCTTAAAAAATCTCCTCCTGTCCCTTTAAAGACTAAGCTGAAAATTATTTCCTATGAAATAGAATCATATAAATATCACCTTTTATTTTCACTTTTCACTAAGACGTTTCTGTACCCAAATGGGGGAGAAGTAGAGAACCGTCTTGTGGTCCCCCTGTTAGTAACTGCCAAGCAGCGAACTAATCTCTACAACTCCAAACACTGTTTTCCATTAAAGGAGAACCCGTACAGCGAATAATATTATACATTTACTCTATAAAATGATTATTGACCACATATCGAGTGCTTTCATCTAAAATGGAATTATATTAACCATAACGGTGAATTAAAACCACCAAGTTTGACCATGCGCTATTTAAAATTCGCGCTATTGTATCACGTGTTATGCGATACCGTCGGCACGTTTGCGTCATACATGCCACAGGAAATGCACATTATAAAAGCGTCACATGGGAAGGTGTATGACGCTACTGTGCCGTCCGTATCACATAACAGGTATACATATCCCATATACACTAGCGCGAATTTAAAATAGCGCATGGTCCGACAAAATGTTTTAACACTCGTCTTACCAAGCCTTTTTTGTAACACGGTTTACCAAGGGGGGGGGGGGGGTTACCACCCCCTCGAGAATTTGTTATAAAGCACCCGATGCTTATGATTTTGATACCAATGGATAGCTACGGTCCTCCTCTTTCCATTGATACCAAAATAAGTACCAACATACCTAGTCGGCAAAATTGGCATTTTCGACCGAAAATAGGCGAAAATCCAATTTTGCGCTAAAAATCGCAGGAATTTCGGATTTTCATGCGGTTTTCAGCTCTAAATGATGGCATTTAGCTAGTTTTACATAAACATAGAGTTTTAGAGCCATACTGTGCATGATATTTTCAAAAATGCACCATAAAATATCCTTGGGTGGCAACCACCCCCTACCCTTCGACTTTGACGGCATACCCTAACCCCGGTGAAGGTGCTACCTTCACATTTTTTCGCTAAAATGACCGGAAAGGATGAAAGAACGAACGTTTTTAGCATTTTAGTTTTTTTTTTTTTTTTTTTTTTTTTTTTTTTTTTTTTTTTTTTTTTTTTTTGGGGGGTGGTAAACCCCCCCCCCCCCCTTGGTAAGACGAGAGTTAATTCATTTTTATGGTTAGTATAATTCCGTTTTTCCATGAAACCACTCGATATGTGTTCAATATTTATTTTTATAGCGTATATTGTATAAGTTATTCTTAGTACGGTTCTCCTTTAACATCATTTCTTAAGTATATCCATATCATGACTAGACCTCAGCGCAGGCCTTTTCTAAGGTCTGCCTTGACTATAGCGTCATTAAATGTGGAGGGTTTTTCCAATGCAAAAAGTAACATCATTGCTGATTTGTGTAACAATCTCAAATGCGTTGTCCTATGTCTGCAGGAAACCCACAGAGGAATCAATAACCACCGCCCAACCATACCAGGAATGGTCCTTGCCACCGAGAGACCACATCGACAATACGGAAGTGCTATATTTGTGAGAACAGGCACCATAGTAGAAGCAACCTCAATGTCTGATGATGACAACACCGAAGTCCTCACCATTGAGCTTAGCTCTGTCATAGTTACATCCGTCTACAAACCTCCATCAGCAGACTTCAAGCACCCTCAACTCAACCCTGGGAATTCCACCAAACCTCACTTCTTCATTGGCGACTTCAAAAAGCCATAGTACCCAATTTGGGCTAACAATGAAACTAACAAAGACGGACAAGTGTCGAAGAATGGATAGAAGTCAACATCTACGTCTCATTCACGATCTCGCTGCCGCCATCTTTCATTGTTGCCCGTTGGAAACTATGTACACACCTGATATAGCTCTTGTTAGCAAAAACATCTCTAACCGGTGTAGCAATATTGTTCTGGATCCTGTTCCACAAAACTCAACATCGACCAACGGTATCCAAGTCAACGATGCAGTAAGACCAAACAAAGTGCCTTTTCAAGCGCCGCTTTAACTACAGAAACAGCAGACAACAATTGGCAAGGATTCACTGTGAACCTGGATCAGAACGTGAAAAGGATTGCTCCAAAACCCCATAACTATGACAGATTCGCCCAACTAGTGAACAAGAATGCGCGGAGATTCATACCCAAAGGATGTAGGACGGATATATAACAGGCCTTCCAAGGAATGTGTAGAGAATATCAAGAGTATATCACATGTTGAAGCTGAGCCTTTTTCGGCTGAAACAACTGCCAAAGGTGAGGAAGTTTCGGCGAGGATCTCCCAGGAAAAGATCAAACCCTGGGGCTACTTTAATTGAATCAACCGATATGACCCATGACGGCAAGAAAGCATGGTCTACCAGCCAAAACAGCTCCGAGGGATCCAACAGAACCTCCACACAGCCAAATGTTCAAACCCAACCAAGTTGCCCAACAACTGCCTTTTTAATGGCAAGTGCAGCAAGAAACCAAGAAGATCAAAGTAGACCATAAGAGGTATGATAATATAATAATAATAATAAGACGTATATAGCGCCTTTACCTGTGACAGGCGCTTAGAAAAAGAGAAAAAGCAAGAATCAAGGAAAAAAAACGATAGATTTAAGATTGTTTTTAAGATTGTTGTCAAATGAAAAAAGTGTACGCGAACTACTTGGCAGGTCATTCAAAAGGTGAGGACCTGCCTCCGAAAAGGCACGGTCGCCCCGCTTATTTTTGGCACGATGGCATCAAATGTCTGGCCAAATTCGCCGGAGACTGTATCTGTTGTTGACACGTGATTGAAAATAAGAAGACGATACCCGGAGAACTAAAATGGAATCTTTGAATGCCTGAACGATGACCTGAATTGAATCTCTTTTTACTGATAACCAATGGAGGTCTGTAGAAGAGGCAACGATGAGTGCGACTGGGTTGCTTCAAAAAAAACCGCGACATTTATTTTGAGAACTTGGAGACGGTTAAAATGTATAGTGGTGACCCTGGTTCACTAGCCCCTTCAAACATGGACGAATTGGAATCCGGTATTGCTAAACTTCAACCAGGCCTTGACAACATCTCCACTGAGAAGCTAAAAAATCTTGGCCCACAAGCAAAGGAATGGGTTCTTGAGCTTACAATTGCTCGCTTATTTCCCAACAGTTCCAAAGATCGGAGGAAAGTACGTTTTGGCACCCTCCTAAAGCTGGGAAAGATCAATTTCCAATCCAAGAGCTACAGACATATATTCCCAATCCTCAGCCATACTACAAAGTCTTTGAACGTCTCTGCTACAATCGTATCGCACATGTGATAGACCGAACACCTCATACCAGACCACGCAGGTTTCCGGCCAGGCAATCAACAACAAGCCAAGTACTCAAACCTAAGCAAGACATTGAGGATGGTTCGAGAAGGGTATGGGTAACCGGAGCGTGTTCGTCGACCTTATCAGTAGCGTACGACCACTGTTAATCACTGATGCATACTCCATAAGATCCTGGAAATTACCAAGGACATTTGCTTGACTGAGCTTATCGAGGATGCTGGCAAACAGGATGTTCTTGTTCAGTAGGGAAGCGAAGAAGGCGACGGCGTAGGCTCAAGAAGGTCTACCACAAGGGAGTGTGCTTGCACTCTCCTTCAACAATCTATACCAACGACCAACCAGGAGTGCAGGAAACCTATCGTTTTATTCACAGCGATCTTGGAATTAGCGAACAAGATGTAGAATTCACAGTTGTTGAAGAGAGACTCTCAAAACCTTTGGATGAACTCACTCCATATTATGAGGAAAACACTACGTGCAAACCCATCTAAGACACAGGTGTGTGCTTTCCATCTACGCAACCGTGAAGTAAAACGTCGAGCTTAAGGTACCTGGTCTGGAACACCCTGGAGCACTGTGTAACCCTTGTTCTAACTAGGAGTTTCCTTGGACCGCACTCTTTCTCTCTTATAAGACCCACATCGAGAAGACGAAGAGAAAGTATGTTCACGAAATAACATCTTGAACAAACTCACTGGCACAAGATGGGTGCTCGTCCACATGCCCTAAGATCGAAGGCATTGCCCTGTGCTACCATGTGCAGAGTAGCCTGCCCTGTATGGGAAACATCAAACCATTGAAGAAGTTGATTCAGCGTTAAATGCCCTCTGCAGGATTCTCACAGATTGCCTCCGTCCAACACCAACGGAAAACCTATACATCCTAGAAGCGAATTGGTCCAACAGACATCCGTCGTAGCATAGGCGGAGCAGGGACAGAGAGTAGGCTGCCAAGTACCATAATGAAAACCCTAGATGGACAGATACCTGATGCCAACCGCCTTAATCCAGAGAGAGATTTTAAGCAAAGTCCAACCTCTTGAAGCAGTCTCTAAGGAGGTTAAGGAGAGTCGCTTGTGGAAAGAAAGACTTGCCATCAACCAATCAACATCTACGGTATCTGAACCGTGACATCTCCACTGGAGCTGGAAGTCCTCATGGCGAAGGCGATGTCTAAATAGATTGAGAACCAGAAACTAAAGTTTCCTTGCAGAAGTGGGGCAACATGGAAGCAGATCAGGACATACCTGGGTGGTGGAACAAAGCACCCACAGCACAATGGAACACATCTTGGTCTGCCAACGGATGGAGCAAACCCCCCCCCCCCCCCACCCCACAATGCAAAACAAGGACCTTGCGGAATTCAGTGAAGCAGCCAGGACGTTGTACCATCTCTGGCTGGATCATATTTGAGAACCACAGTGTTTGGACACGGATAAGAAGAGAAGAAAGGGGAGTTTCCCAGTGTCCACAGATTTCTGGAATTTTTAATAAATACTGGAGCAATTACTTAAGAGCAACGTTTTAAAACCCTTAGCTGGAATTGGGTTAGGTCCAGATGCCTTTCTTGGCTCTTCCTTGGTCCAGTGGACGTTTTGCACTCTCTTTGAGTTGTAATGTTAAGAGCAGAAAGAGGGGAAAGGAGGGAGAACGAAAACCATGGATATTCCTCAAAGTTCTCGTTGGTGAAAACCGAGAAGAATTGTTGAATTTAATGCTTCAGCTTGATCACGCAGCTAGCGAACTATGTCCTCCTGCAAGTAAAGTGATATGGCGAACACTTCTGACCCATTGATTTGATGCAATTCCGAAAAGGTTCGATTGTGAGATTTCAAACTTTTTCCGATTACATCGTTGATATATGATGATGAGCTTTTTAATATGTCTGTCCGTTAAACGGCGAAAGTTCTTGAAAATTAGATTTATGCTTCCGCAGAATCTAGATTTCTAGCTATGTTTTTAACAGTTTCTGTTTTTTTTTTCTAATTGCCCTCTTTAATAGTTGAATTCACCCAAGGTAAGTTTAATCTGGAAGAACTCATTTTTGACGGGATAAAATGATTCATGTCAGTGTCGAGAGTTTGCTTAAATTCAGCCCACAAAGGTGACGTCCGTTGTCGCTACAAAATCCTCAGTTAATTTATCATTGAAAACCGTATTAGTTCGTCGGTGCCAGAAAAATCGGCCCTATTGTAAAGAAGATTTTCCTCCGATGAGGTCTTGATGCCTTAGCTGTTAGTTTGCTTGAAAACTAAATCAGATACATCATGGTCAATGATTGCCGCCAATCACACTGATTTTCAACAAGTGAAGGATGACTGACAAAACACAGGTCCAAGATGTTTTGTTCCAGTTGGTTTGTCAACATTTGTGTTCAAATTGAAATCATTTTAATATATATATACTGCAGGATACCTGTCACAAGCGGAATGTATTGTAGACCAAGTCAAATCTGGGAGATTAAAAATCAATAATAACCACACAGAGGGCAGCTTGGGAAATTTTGGATGTGATTTCACCAAGCTGTTTCAGGTACTCTGTATCCGTAGTTTGAGGACGGTAAAATGCGCCAACATACATGGGTTTCAGTCCTTTAAAGGGATGTATTGGTATGAATCTATCGGCACATATATAATGAAATATCCCTAAATATGACGTACCACATGGTTTTCATGGTCATTGGAGTATTCCTTTGCGAAGAAAACACCATTTTCATGCTTAACTTTCGAAGTAGTAGACGATTTAACGAAGCCGCCAGGTTTATTATTTACGCTATCGTTTTGCCACAAACCATGTTTAGTCTTTCACACCAATTGAAAGATGATCGGTGGTTAGTCAAGTTCTGGCCTGTATGAAAGACTATCGCGTTTACTTTTAACATTGAAATTAAAAACACAGCTTTAATTTCACGTTTTCCTTTAAAATATATACATTTTTAAAAAAATGGGGGGGGGCATACATTTGTGCCTAATTTTTATTAAAATGAGCCTGGGATTCTTGAGAAATATAGTTTTTAAAATAAAATTAGGAAACTCTTCATCATACAAAGAAGCGCTAGTCGGTACATTGAAAAGTACGTAGATTGCTGAACCGCGCATTAGTGTGTTGGTGGGTTTCGAACACTGATCTCTATACAATGAGGGTCGTCGAGTGCCAAATTGTGTAAACACGTATTTCAATACGGAATAAATCGCAATCTCATCATAGTGCGCAGTTCACACTCCATAGAAAAACGTTTACACAATTTGGCACTCGCCAGTGGTGCAATGGATTGGAAACCTGGGCTTCGTAATTTTGAGGCACTGACGGCCATATTGGTCATCCAAAAAGAGCTCAAGCAGGTGGTTAAGAGCCGGTCATTTATACAAAATTTGTTCCCATTGAAATGTGGATAAGCGACATAACAGACTACAGAATCAAGCCAATTCAGTGAGCTCATTGTATTTGCGCGCATGGGATGGCAGGTCTCTAAAACGTGCACCCGGGATACAACTTCTGTTAAACAGGTGGCTCTGCAATGCTATTTTGTTCGGTAGACCAAGATGTCCGCCCGTTGTTCAATTCATCTAATACATGTATACAATTACTGTTGTGTAGCCAATCCATCGTATAGAGATCAGTGGTTACAGTGCGACTGCGATAAAACAATAAATATTACGCAATCCCTTTTAAAATGTCCACGTTTTCATGGGTTGTTAGTGTTTAGGCCAACTAAAACATTTGTTAATCACAAAATGACATCTAAAACACCCCTCTTTACAATTTTCTCAAATCACTGAGGTTTTAAAAAGGTTTTTTTTTTTTTTGCAATAAAATTTTGTAAACGAACTTCGCTCCAATCCTTTGTGTGCTCAACGAAGTTCACAAGGAGGGGCTTGTGGCAAACTTGCTGAAGTCACGTGATATATTTTCGCTGGCTTCTGTTTCGGAATTGCATGCGCGTTGTAAATATACCACAGGGAATAAAATGGTCGCTTCCATGATTGCTGTCCAGTTGTGTACATTGTTCGGAATAAATCTTGGATTTTTTTTCGCAAGAATACTCCAATGGCCATGAACAAAGCATCTGGTACTTTGTATTTAGGGATAATTTCATTATGTCGATAAGATTCTTATCAATAAATCACTAGCATATTTTATAATTTAAAAAAAAATACTGTATATAATATACGGGTCATAAAATAATTATTGACACTTATCGAGTGGTTTCATGGAAAAAACGGAATTATATTAACCATAAAAAAATTATTAAAACGATTTTGTCTGACCATGCTTCTCTTACCTTTTCTTTTCTTGCTCTCCGCTCTCTTACACTCTTGCGGGGCCTGGCATCCGCTATTCCTTGGACCCGATCCGTGTACTCCCACCCTGCTTGAGTCCCTGCCTCGCCGTTGTCCGTGTCAGTGCTTAGTACCTACGGACGGCACAGTAGCGTCATACACCTTGCCACGTGACGGCTTTTCGTAATGTATTTACTATTGCATGTATGACGCAAACGTGCCGGCCGTATCGCATAACACTTATACACTATCGCGGTTTTTAAATAGCGCATAGTCAAACTAGATGGTTTTGAATTCATTGTCAGGGTTAAAATAATTTCGTTTTTCGAGTGAACCATAATAATGTAGTCAGTATTATTTTATAGAATGCTTGTACAACATTATTCGTTGTACGGGTTCTCCTTTAAAAACGTGGATAACTAATCCATATCACTCGCAGTTTGTAATAAAGTCTTTTCTCTTTTCTCCGAGACTATGGTGAATTTTATGTTCATTCTCTATGTAAGACCTCATGTAATTAGCCTCGATGACATGAAATCTTCTACAGTCTCAAAAAATGGTACAATCGAAAACCGCTTTTTTTCACTATATATTTCACATAAGTAAGTCAGTGTGTATCATATAAAGAGAAAAAAAACAGGCTTTCCAGCATTTTTGTTTCATCTCATTGCCTGTTCATCGAGAGATTTGCAGTGCTGCGGAACACAGGGATCGAGTTTGTGCCACTTTCTGGTTGAGTGACAACGGTGGAGAACGACCTGTTAAAACAGAGTTGTTTGACATTGGAACAGCACTGGAAATTCTGTTAAACAAGGATAAAATAACTTCATAAAGATACTCTTAAAGATACGAAACCACCACCTTGGCGTAATGGTGGAAGATGATGGAGTACGTTCTGGCTTTTTAAGAAAATGTAATAACATTTCGACATATGTGGTTTGTTTAAGAGAACCTTGAGCGTAATCAACTGGAGGGAAGTTTTTAGGGTTATTGAAGTATCATGAAAACGAAAATTCCTACCAATTACCTTGATACTTGCTTCGAAGTTTTATTGACTTCACAATTAGTAAATTGCACAAAGATAGTGATATTGTTAAACCATTTCTTTGGATTTGGAGTGTTATTTTGGTTGGATTTACAGTCCTTCTGGAATGCTTTTAACAGATACCAAGTTTGTAAATTCAAAGTTCGATTTCATTGACGTGCAATAAATATTTTGTATTGGTTATTATTTATGAAAAGACGATATTATTATTGAACTTGTGTCAATAAAAATACACTCCCTTTGTTTACTTTAATCTGTGTTGTTTTTTTTGTCAGTTGCAATCTTGTGAGCTTCAAGACAGTGGCACTAAACCGATTCTGAGTATCGCCACTAAATTGATTATATCCGCTGGATGACAAAAGCAAATAAGATGAAACAAACACCATGGGAAACGCCTGCTGGTCTTTGTTCTTAACACTTAAGTGCCACGGGGTTTTCACTTCCGTTGGTGCCAAGGGTGGGGGGGGTTCTATGAGACCCCCCCTAGGAGGAATCCACTTTTCCGAGGGAATTTTGCATGAATTTATACCACATGGAAGGGGTCATAAGACAAACCCCAAATCAGCAACAAAAGAAATGAAATTGGTAATTTTGGCTGCAAATTAGGGGCCAAAACATTGTTTTCAAAACACGCGAAAATTGGGAAAAAAAAAGACGGACAAATTCAAATGCGCCTTGCGCTTACAACCAAACATTTGAAAACTTATTTTATGTTGATATCTACTTCTAGAAGGACCAAAAGTACATATATTTAACACAAAACCACTAGCAGTTGTTAGGGAATTCCGGTTATTTTTTAAGGGTGTTGCAAAAAAGCACGTCATTTGCCATAGAGTTGGTACAGTAACGGTTTGGGCAACATCCCTGATGAAAATTGTTCTGTTTTCAGCACTAAAGGGTAATTTTTTTTAATTACTAATAATTGTTTACTTACATGTAAGGTGTGAACTATATCAGCAAAAAAAAATTGCTTGGGTTCTTGGTTTCTTATTCTTATTTTTAACAAGATTTCTGAAATGACTTCAGTTAGTGCCCAAGGGGGGGTTCCATGGGACCCCCCAATAATTAACTCATTAACGGCCAAATTTGCCAATTTTTCTTTTTGGTATGAAAAGAAGCGCATTAAAAGTCAGACAATTACAAAAAATTTCGGCGCAAAAATCCCACTCGTAAAGCTTGGACCAGCGCGAAAACAAATCTTGGGGGTCCCTAGAAACCCCCCCCCCCCGTGGTCACTTAAGTGTTAATATTGTGCCAAGTTAGAATGACGATTTGAACTTTCATATTTAACCAAATTTTTTAGGATTGTACCACTTTTTTGAAACAGGCTGTATAAGAGGATCAAAGGATTACAAGGTTGTACAGCTTTATTCCGTAAGTAAAAGAGTTTTTACTCTAGTCTAAACTCATGAATATCTTACATTAAGGTTAGACCGAATTTTAGCTGCTATGGACCAGTTAACAGCAAATGTTTTGTAACACATGTTAGGACGGGTATCTTGAATAGGTCGGCCTGACTGTACACACGGGGCAATTGTATCTGTTCGAGTTAGGTTACCTACTATGGGATGATTACGCAGGAAGGAATGGATTCGCCAGACAACAGAAGTGGACGTAGAAGGTTAACTGGATCTAAAGACCCAACCCAATGGGGAATCCCTGTTACTTGTATGGTTCTTTCTAAAAATATTGAATGATTTGGAAACATCTTCCCAGACGTATCTTACTGTCATCCAAGATTCAGTTGCCCCATAACCAAATGAGGCTTTTCAGCATCTAAGAGAAACCGGTAACTTTGCTTTTTTGCATTACGCTTTGAACAAGTGAAGTTGTAGGATTATCAGTGTTTGAGCGGGGTGATGTTTTCTAGGAATAGAGTTCCACTTTTCTTGGGCTTTTGGCATGAGATTGTTATTACCACCATTGGTAGATCTATTGTTTACCACATTTGATCTGTAACT
>JAMKCH010079726.1:0-45528 GCA_023653785.1 Ophioderma brevispina
CTGAGACGAGTCCGATCTGCAATAATCAGAAACTTTCAGATCAGACAAAGATGATATCTATACTAATTATTACTTAATAGTAGTATCTTCACAATATACTTGGAAAGACAATAAAGAACAGATAAGGACAAAATGAATCTGCGTTCATCGTGTATGTATTGCCAAAGTATGGGTACTATTGTAGTAAACTTCAAAATATAGTTTTTTTATCACACTTTTTGGCAATGCATTTTAAAATGAGCAACTTGTAGCCGTTGAGCATGCTACAAGCAGTTTGTTAAGTAAGTTTCTATTTAAGAGCTATGTAAATAGTAGGTTTTGAAAAGTGAAAACAGTAGTCATTTTGGGATCCTGTGTGCCCTTTTGGATGCTATTATGACTTCTCAGATCAGTATAAAATCTTAAAATTTATATACCCACATTGTCCAGTAATGAGTACAGGTAACTTGGTCCTTTAAGCCTTACATGTTTATATAGATGTGCTAAAAACGTTGTTGTGATTGTAACAATTTTACTTTGGGCACTATAACCTTTTGACAGAATTGTTGTAAAGCTGGCCTTTTCACAATGTGCATATTCATAGGGACAACGTCCTACAAAGTAATAAGTCTCATGAATATAATTTTCATTGATGTATAAAAATGTCTCTCTCTTTCTTGATCTCCTTTTGTAAAAATTCCAAAACTCGCATTTTTGCTGGGCATATACCCTTAAACCCGCATCAGCATGGTATAATCCTGTCGAAAATTTTATTTGCTTTAAAATGCCACCAATCACGTGCTGATTGGAGCTTGTCCTTCAACCCGTATCCTTAAAACCATTGTTTTGTCAAAGCAGCGGCCATTTGGCCGCCATCATTGATTTGAGGTTACCGTAAAAAATGAATCAGCAAGGCCATTGCAGCACTGAAAGCACACATTTATGATAGTTTAGGTCATGCAAAACTGTGATATAGCATTTTATATGGTATTGACACACGCACATTTGTTCATGGTTAAGAAATGGGCACAATTGCGTTTTTTGTGATTAAGACCCATTCATTCCTAGACACTATAACTTTTTAGTTAAACGGCTTATGATGCTGTGCTTTTACACAAAAGCATATTATTACGGCAATCATGAGAAGTCTTGATCCAATAATGAAAGAACATTTTTGATATATGGGGAGAAAATATTTCAGTCGCATCATTTTTTTAAAAAAATAGCAAAATATGGTCTTTTGCCCCAAAACGGTGTGTAGATAACATTAAAACCCACAAAAGTGGGTATCATCTTGTAGATAATTAAATTATCGTCAATATGACACCAGACAAGGTATTGACGAGGGCTCACGTATGACATTACCTTCAAATACTGTTGTTACCAAAACGGGCGACCAGTTTGGCCGCCATCTTGGTTTCGAGATGACCGCACCAAAATTTAATTAGCACACCTCTGATTATTTTGTATTATCATAAAAACTACCAAAAAATCAAGGTGGTGCTTAGTTTGTGTATGATCTGGCAAGTAACGTTTTGCTTATTTTTGATTTTTGGCCGTTCACTTATTGACAACAATAAAAAATATCAGAATTTTTCGTCAGATTTCGCTTTTTACTTTTAAACCAATGGCGACGTCTGAAATTGGGGGATTTTCTTGGCCGCCCTCCTCCTGTCATAGTGTCATGAGTGCTCTTTACTTGTTTAAAACGGAATTTCGGATCACCGGACGATGTTTGTACTAAATGATTGATTAACATGAACACACGTTCGTTTGCTGTTGTTTACACAGCATGTTAAAAGTAAATAGATTATTTTTTTAGTCTTCCACTAGTGAATGGGACAGAATAAAGACAGACCTTGAATAAAAGTATCTTTTTATTTATGTTTTAAAACAAGTGTAAATAAAACCACCATGTAAAAACCGACACACCACGTGAGAATGGTTTTGTCGCCAAAAAAAGGTGGCCCCCGGTACATGCAGATGTACTCAGCCCTATACAGTACACTGTGAATGACAACATTAATTTGTCACGAAAAGGGTCTGATTGAACAATTAAAAAATTGTCATACCAAATGAGTTTTATCATTCAAGAAAATAAAGCTTAATATGTTGTTCATAAAGTTCAAATAACAATTATCAGCTTGCAAATTATCCTAAAAAGTGAAAATTCATAAGTCATGAAAATATCTGTGATGATTGACTATACCACAAACACCACTCTAAGTAATTATTAAGAACCCTATGCGCTCCAAAACTTGACTTGGCGGCAAAATGTGGGACCTTCTGGCACCCTTCTGGATTGACAATGAATAATAAAGGCATCAATGGGTAATTGAAATCGATCGTAATGAGATTCCTTGACCCAAAAGAATGATACACACCAAAATCATCCTCCTAGGTTAAAAATTTATACTGAAAGGGGATTGGAGGTGCCCATCTTGGACACCATCTTGAAATATCTCCAAAAATGCTCAAGGTTGCACTGGAGAACCGGCAGATGTCAAAGGGGACACTTTCAGCTACACAAAACAATCATATTTAAATAATAGTACATGGGGAAGTGAATTAATGTTTGGTTATTTTTTCATATACGATTTTGACACCAATGTTTTCCAATACAGACTTTCATGGAGAATCTGAAAGTAATGGGAGTCAACCAGACGGATAGCTCAGGGTTACCAGTGTCGTTCCAGCACGGTTATGCTCTGAAGTCTATAGGCCTTAACAGCGTCGCCAGCATGGGTTTACAGGGGGTTATACAAGCAGTTACTCGAGCATGGATGCGAGGCTGGAGACGGTCTAGGCCGCGACTCGAGCTTTGGACACGAGGCCGGAGACAAACTGGGTGAACTAATGGGGACATATGGGTATTGACCTGATACCTAGATTGACCAGCGTTATTTCTACCAGCACTACTGACGCGTGGATTTCCAGCGACTATGGAGCTTGGAGGAAAATTGAGGCTTGGAGAAATCTTGGAAAACAGGCTGGTGGCTCCGTAAAGATACCATTTCTATTGTTTTGAGATGCAAGTTGCAGCGTTCATGCAGTACCACCTGTCTACATTGTCTACATATATGAATAGAATTACGTAATCGAATTTCACATCGTATTTGTGTCTGGCGCACATAGCCCTAGCAGCTGAAAGCGCCATTCAAACCAACACAACAACAACATCATCATGGGTGTCATTTTTTTTAAAATGTGTTCTTTGGTGTTTTATAAGGGGGGAAATTGTATAGTTTAAAAGGTATAGTTTGCCATATTTACAACCTATTGTTTTAGTCCAATAGGCTCAAGAAAGTTCAAGATCATTATTTATAGAATGGTCCGATTTATTGAAACTGGTTTTAAATCGTTCATTGGGTCATACTAAATAAGAAAATGTATATAGATTCTGTGTTTCACCTTTCAAAGTGAGACTTTTACAGATATGACTAGTGGTCTCCCATAGACCATGTGGACCACGGCCATATTTGCCCTCTTAATTATCATCAAAACGTCATTGACAACGCGATCTGTATATTTTCGGCTTCTATATAGTAAGACGAACAATTTGGCACCATTTTAAAAACAAACCGACGAATCTGAAATTTTACCCCCAGTGTGACCTTTAACCCTTTTTTACCTTGTAACGCTTTTTCTATAACCCTCAGGTAGGACAAACTATACCTTTCTGTAATCCTTGAAAGGTACTGAACATGATGGTATACTTTAACACACATTTTGACCCCTTTTATATTTTGACCCCTGTATAAACCTTTTCCCCTAGAATACATCCAAGAACACATTTTAAAAATGACACCCATGATTTTTGGAATCCTCATACAATTTTGATTTAGAAAGACCTTGGTTGCAAGATTTTATATGAAATTTTCACAAAAATACAGTTCCACATGTACTATAAACTATATACAAAATTTCCAGGTTCATCTTTAAAATCCAGTTCCGCTGCCGGACTAAAAGTACAGTTTGAGCCATGGCATTTTGTTCGTAAAAGGTCAATTGGCCAGTTCATCAGCTAAGTTCATTCATTCTATTATATTACTATACACTTGGTACGTGTATACAGTGTATTACTATACAGAATGCAGGCCCTTTATGCATAAATGCGTTTAACCTGTTCGCTGCTCAGGCCGTCTAGACTATAGACGTCCTATAGAATTCCCAGCTGTGTGCTGAAGCCGTCTATAGACGTCCTGTCACTATGTAAAGAAACAATACAACTATTTTTGCAGCATGATCCTCTTTAGCAGTATAAAATATTATCATGTTTGGTACCATATGGAAGAGAAATGAATGGGTAACCGGTGGGTCAAGTTATTTTCCCAAACCAAGATTTCCCCAGAGGAGATTTTAGTCTCCAAAAGAAAATAATTGTACAAACCCAGCAGTCTTGACTCAAGTCTAGTAATGGCATACATTTCAGCAACTCCCATTTTCACATTCCACAATTCACACAATTAGGTCAAGTTCAGCAGCATATACAGTATGTATGAAAATCAACATTTCAATATTTTTTATATTCATGGATTTCTATAATGTTGTTTACATCATTTATTTCAGAATCTGGATGTTAGTATGTCAAATGAAAATGAAAACAAAATATAATCTTGCAAGTGAAATTTAGGGAACACAAAATATAATAGAGTATTATACACCCACACACATATTGCCATCTAGCCCAGCAATGTCAGTGAACTTTCTGTAGCCTTGAGCATGACCCAAGGCTCTGAAGTGGGGCAAGTTTAGTGCAGCATTATGAGCATAGAGCTTGCTACTCTACTTTCTACCAGGAGCAGCGAACGGGTTAAACTGTACATGTACATTTTTGGTAGTCTACACTAAGAGCTCTTGTCTACACTGTCATTGGCAAATTGGACATTGTATATAATTATCAATTTCAACGAACAACAACATTCACTTATTTATGCATATGCGTGTTCGTTTATGTTTGAATTGGTCAGCAGTGCATTCTTACTTTTTAACACAAAATGAGCATTGCTCCCTCAAGTACAGTTTACTTCTCTGTAGCGACGTTGCCATTAATTATCTTTTTTCTCTTTTGCTCGACACGGTTAGCGACAGTTGATGAACCACTGCCGACGTATATGGCACGAAGAGACAAGATATTGGCCATGGAAAAGGCGAGACGGACAGGAAGCAGCATTATCCTTTCTGAAAAGGAAAAAGATGTCAATAACATCCTTATGTCTATGAAAGATGTAGAATTTAATAGAGGTCTCCGAGGTGAGCCTTTTCCACCTGCGATGCATTTTTTTGATGCCAAGCCACTCATTGACCGAAGTGAAGTATTTGATATCATTAGAATGATGCCAAAAGGAGCTGCTTTACATTTACACGATGTTGCGCTTGCTAGTATTCAGTGGGTGATTTCTGAACTGACTTACCTACCAGATCTCTACTACTGTCAAGACACTTTATCTGAAAGTCTCCACTTTCGCTTCTTCTCTATAATTCCGCTTAGCCCGATGAAAAATTGCACATCTTGGGAATTAGTAGCAAACGCACGGCACTTATCAAGAAATGCCAAACAATTTGATGACTTGCTCTTCTACAATTTGTCGATGATTACCAAAGAGCCTCATATAGCTTATCCTGACACATACAAAGCATGGAAGAAGTTCAAACCCTGTCTTTTCCAAATTGCTGAATTGTTGTATACTGAGGAATGTTTTGAAAGATATGTCCTTAGAGTTTTACATGAATTTTACGATGACAATGTGCAGTATATGGAAATCAGATACGGAATCAACCAGCAGATTCGGATAGGCAATGGAATACTGAAGAGTAAAGAATATACCCTGAAAAAATATATGGATACTGTTCACAAATTTCAGGAACAACGACCGGATTTCATTGGCGCCAAATTCATTAGCCAGTCATTAGGGGGATTTGTCAACAACACCATAATGAGGAGACATTACGAGAGGGAGGATCACAGAAAGATCCTACCCTGAATATTATGCTGGCCGGATAGTTGTACAGAAGATAACGGCTAGCATTTATGCATTCCTAGATTAACGAATTACTAGGCCTTCACTGGAAAATTGTAACTCGACGACCATCTTTTTCCACGCAGGAGAAGAAACGGGCTGCAGGGAAATATGTCGATGAAACTATATTCGATTGCCATCTTGCAAAACACCATTAGAATAGAGGCATGGATACGCTCTCACTAAGCATCCTGTTGCTTTTTTAGGAATGGTTAAATCAAATAACATGCCATAGAGGTTGCCCCTATATCTAATCAGGTATTGGGGCTTGTCGGTGATCTTCGTAACCATCCGGCAGTTTGCTACTTGCTCAAGATTTCAGTTGTAAATCACCTCAGAGATCCTGCTCGTGGGGGAGGAGCACCTATGTCGCATGATTTCTACCAAACATATGGATCGGCGGCAAAGCGGCGGATTTAGCAACACTGAAACAGCTGGTTAAATTGCAATCAAATATAGTGAAAGTAGGAGTCGGAAAAAGACCCAGATAGAGCATTTGAGACAAAGAGTGGGAGGAATTGACGCTGTAAATGACAAAAATTGGACAAAGGATCTTCAGAAAGAATAGACAGCAATGACTGACTACATCGACCACAAATGCGGATACTTACTTCTATATAATACTAATAATTAGTACTTAAATAGTGTTTTACACGGCTAATATCACATATTATTTATCAGTCCAGGGTCGATACTAGACCTGGCAATTCTGACGAATCGGGTACTACATCGAAAGTGAGTCTGTCCATACCATAGACTCACAATGACAATAAATGGAAACTGCTGCAGCAGACTTCTTACTGTTTACATTACATCTCTTACATCAGCTAAATATCAGGTGTCCTTAAAGATTAAAACCCGATTTTGCACGGTATAAAGCTTTCTATCAAATTATCCCAATTGACGGAGGTACGGAGTAATCTGAGAAAATATGTCATTGGATACAAATATTGTAAAGAATTCTAATTTTGAATTGGAGCAGATAAGAAATTCAGTCTACGTTTTATATTGAATATAAGTAACTCCAAAATCACCTTAAATTTTTAAGACTTTTTAGTCAAATTAGAAGGGTAAGAAACTATTTGGACGGTTAATCTATATGAAATCACCACAGATGATCCACATGTATCCCTTACGTTCATAGAGGAAAATGACTACAACCTCACGATTCACCGCAAAAGAGATAGCGTTATTTGTCTGGTAGATAGGGAGCCACTTTCGGCTAAAACACGGCAGGGGTCCGCCCGTGATTGTTTAAAAGTGGCCAAAAATGGATTTACGAAGAATGTAAGGGATATTAGTTTGTTTTTAAATATCTCGCTGCACCTTAAACAAGTTGAGATTCATAGGGCCTATTTCCCCTATATGCCTCGTAATCACTGTTGGGGGCAAGCAGCCCAATCATGTCTTAGGATGATCCCCCCGAGGATGATTCCAATCGTCAAAATGCGTAGATGATTTCTTGATATTTCGTACATTTTGTAAGCCTTAAAATACAAGCAAATGGCTATGTTATCATAGATTCTTTGTCGTATAGGGAACTGCAAGTGGCTAGTTCATGAGAGCTAAGTTCATGTATTCCTATTATATGCCACTTATAGACACTAGGTACATGATAATGTATTATTGGACTCTGAGAGGGAATCCATGCACAACAACGAATGCTGGTCCAAAACCCAATCTTTATGATTGCCGTCATATTTAACAAACGCAAAAAGTGATCTAATTTGCACTAATCATAAAATTAATGATCATTAACTATTTAAAATCCTTAATTAATGAAGGAGGTTCAAACTCGTCCAGTAATAAAATATAGTGTTTAGTGAAGGCTGAGCTCTGCATTCGAGTATGCACTTAATGAGGTTTATAACTCATCATAGTACACTATGAGGGAGGTTAGCTCATCAAACTTATGCGGGAGGTTTAAGTACTCATCAATCTGCTCTGTTAGTGAAGGCTGAAAATCATTCACTATTATATTATTGCACTTATGAGGGAGGTTTAAATCATCCTCTGATTACAACTTATGAGGGAGGTTTTAACTAATCCAACTTATGAGGAGGTTTAACCATCCTATTGGCACATTGGGGAGAGGTTTAACTAATCCAACTTATGAGGGAGGCTTACCTCATCCAACTTGCCTTGCGTGAAGGCTGAAAGCATCACTATTTCTATTGTGCACTTATGAAGGAGGGTATTATAACATCCAATCTTGATATTAGTAAGGCTGACACATTTTACCTATTCTATCCCAGCACTTGATGAAGGATGGACAACTCTCCAAATTTTTTTTTTTTTTCTTGTTTTGGGGATCGTTAGGGAAGGCTGACCTTATTCACTATTCTTTCTTGCATTGATGAATGAAGACAACTCATCCAGATCTTGATGTGTTCTTTGAGAAAACTAACTCATTCTATCATTGTTACCCAAAAACTCCTTCCGACAGGGGACAACGGGGCTCGTTATCGTCGAATGGCGATATAGAGCTCGGCCCGCCAAACCCCAATTAGGGCCAAAATTCAAAGAAACGCACCCGATTTCCATGGGAGAATTTGAACGCTAACTAGATACGAAGCGATTCTACCACAATCTCATGTGAACAACACTATGGTCCCACCCGTAATCCCGGGTGTGAATACCAGAAGAATACGAACATTGTTTTCAGTTGCATTCTGGACCCCGTGCCACATCAGAAGAGAGAAGTTGTTCAACCCAAAGAAAACCAACCTAATTCCCAGAAATGAACGATGTGTAAGTAATAGGGCCTTTCTTTTAACCTGTAAATGTCACCCATTAGGCACATATAAAACTGGACGGCCAACGCCCCAAAAGTTTGACCTAAGTGGGACTCTATATTAGGTGTGACGCGAGTGCCTCATGCATGTTGTATGCATTGAACGACAACGCGCTCATTCGGAAATTGTGCCACCTGTTTGCAGGACCCACATACCTAAACATCCGTGCATTAGCCAACGTCATAATTGCCGCCATGAACACGACGGGTTCCTCCCTTTACCTTTATTACCAAAGTGGACCGTTTCGCCCACTGGGTTAACCTGCTCTGATCCAGTATTATAGCACGGTTCATCGCTTGAATCTCCACCGTACTTGGGCCTACCACTCTGTGTTCCCAAACGGCTGCCTGCCGGGGAAAAAATTAAATCCCAACCCGGTCCAGCCCAGGGTTGCATTAGTGGTACCTTCCCCCCTTAGCACATTTGCGGGGTGCCCCCACTGGCACCCAACTGACCTATTATAGCGGACTTTTTACTAGTGCTGATTCGTCCTCGATCCTTGAAAGGTTGAGCCCTTTGGTCACCTGAGTGTACGGTGCATTTTCGGCCCATTATGTCCGAACCTGGTAAAGGACGGCGCCTTCCCTGTTGAACTGTCGGATGAGTGCCCTCATTCTCCGTTCCGAAAGCCTGTGGTCCTTCCCTTTGCTTGAGATCGATCCTGGTCGGCGTTTAATTTCCGCCATTGTTCCTGAATGAAGAATGAATGAATGAGAAATGAAAACATGAATTAACTCAGTGTATCCGCTTACCCTATGTTCAATGTGCCTTTACATTATAATCGGAACTGTAAAGGGTGACACACAATGCCGCTTTTATACATTGCTGTACGCATTGTGGCACGTATAACATCTTTTGTTTTTTTTAAATACCGAAAAATGAAATCCCCCCATGTTAAGGCATACATGAACCGGAAATATTTCCCCAAGAAGTGAAATAACCAACATTACCATCTTTTTTACATCAATTTTGTAGGACTAGTTGATGACAAAGAGTAGTTGAGGTTCCCGAATATGAACCTTTAACAAACCACACCACAACGGCATAGAATTCTGTGCATAATAGAGGTATAAATAGTGTAAACAAAATGCGGAAAGGAATATAGGAACGCAAAAAGTAATAATCACAAAGCAATCTAAAATGCACTATAAAAGCAGTTTGATCACAACGTTATGATACCAACGAGGCACAAATAAACGCTAATATTTTACACAGTGAGAAGGAAGCTTCAAAGCCCAGGCTACATGAACATGATTCTAACCAATTGTTATTGATAGGTGCTTTTGTTATTTTATTTTACTTATTTTTAGTTGATTTATTTGTTTATTATTATTAGTTTTTTAAATTTTTTTTTGTATTTATTTTGTTTTATTTATTATTTTTTTTGTTACCAATCTGTTGACCTGCAACATGTACCTAATGGTATTTCCCTATTTTCCTTTTCTAACAATAATAAAATGCGATGTTTACCAAAGCTGCCCTATGTGTAAAACTAATTTTGACCTAGTTCGTGGTAAGGTCCTGTTATCCCAGTCAATTCTTTCTTTCATTCTATCTTTTGATTATACAATCAATGCTCCTTAAAATTACTACTAGTACTGGAACGGGTTAATACAAGATCAACCAGTTGGTCAGAAGAACCGCTGACCCAAGCCTTAATATGGAGTGTACAGATTGTGGCAAAGTCACGTAACGAAGAGTAGCGCTATTTTGAAAATCTATAAAAAGGCCTACTTGTCCTACAGACAACAGGCTATAGATTCCAAATTTGTTTCAAAAGAACCATCTAGACAATCCTTCATATAGGAGGTACACAGATAAACGATCGGGTCATTAACATTCAAAATGGCGGGCCATATCTAATTAATATGCAAAATGCTATAACTCACTCAAAACGATTAAGGGACTTGGATAGGTGATGATAAACGTGCAAAAAGTCTTGTGGATAGAGTTGAGACGAATCATACGACAGAATATTGCACCAGGGTCACATGTGAAAGATATGAGAATGAGCGAAATTATATGCAAACCAACTAAACTCATCAAACCAAAATAGGTATAAATTTCGATATTCGGTCACAAGAACATGAACAAAGCCCGTTTATCGTGTTCAAAAACATGCGGTCAAAAGGTCAAATGGGTCATTAGGGGTTCAAATGGAAAGGAAGAAGCTTATTGACTAATCTAATTATGCAATCGTGAAGGCATCGATGAATTATGAAAAGAGTCCACAGTGGCCCCGCTCTGTGACTATCGTGTGTAGCGGGTCAAAGGTCAAAAATCTACCCAAAATACCAAAATTCACCATATTGACAAAAAGACCATAATACACAACTCTGTATGGATTAATTGAGATGCAATAAATGCCCAGTGGACCATGTATGTGGGACCAATGGTGTAGTGGTCTCAAAGGTAAAAAAATACCGAATGCTGCGAACGAAAATCCACGACTAAGGTCCGTGTTTCTTTGAGCACAAAAATGTCTCTAGATATTATTAATTTTGAATTCTGCTTGAGAATATTTTGTATTTAATTATAGGAAAATCCTTTGGTGTATTTAGTTCCATTTAATGTTTTCCTGTGGTTTATATATTGTGCTTGTGGTCCCTGTGCCCCATGGGAAGAAGGAGGATATCTAACGCCACCCACCGAATAAGAAGCCAGTGGCAAATGAGAAATGACACAACGAACACTACAACAGTGCGATGATTACTAGACCTATATGGTGGCCATTGGGTGGGACCTAGTAAAACATAATTATAGCAGGTAAACGCCCACAAAAATTTTACAGGGACATCAATACTAAAACGGAAAGCCCACCCTAGGGGTGTGGTGAGATGTGAAAACCCACACACAGCAGAAATGCTACACGAAAATGGCTGATAATTAGCCTGCGTGCCTTTTTTACCATTGCCAGTGTATTCTCCACATTCCCCTCACACCACTGCTATTCGGTGAATCCTTGTTTGAGAGATACCGCACCTCAGACGATTGGCAGTACCTAATTAAAGCAGTACGTACAGCTTCTATGCCACAGGCCACAGTGTACCACAACGAGCTCCATGGACAGGCCTAACGGTAAATGCATATGCAAATTCCATAGCTTTGTGATTTGAAAAGTGTTTGTTTGATTATTTTTTTCTTTATTATTTTGGCCCCAATTGAGTGATTTGATTGTGTCAATGCCAGAACATTTGATTAGAGATGGTCTGTTGGGATTGGATTAAATTAACTGACTGCATCCTCTGCACTAACACAAGACCCTAAACTTAATACAATTTAAAGGGCTAGTGGTTATTGTTTGTATTTTTGGTGTGGTTTTTGTTTTTTTTGTTTTGTTGTTTTTGTTTGGTTTGTTTTGTTATTTTTTTATTTGTTTTTTTGTGGTTTGCTTTTTTTTGTTTTGTTTGTTTTTTTTTTTTGTTTTGTTTTTTTTGTTGTTTTGTGGAAAATTTTTTGGTCAACTTTGTTATTGACCTATTTATTTGCCATGAAGTTAGTCACTTATCATTGCTATGCTAGCAATTGCCAGATGTGGAGTGCCACCATGATGGGTGGGGTGGTTAGAGGTGAGGGGAGAGTAGCTAGTAATAAATACCTGGTATACCTTCTAGAACACATATTAACTTTATTTCTTTATATGATTATTTTATATATTACGGACCTTAATTTTGTATACTAAAGTGGAAAACTCTATGCATATGTACTCTCATTAATACGTAGGGAGAAAAAACTTCTTTCCCCTAACGTCATGTATGTTTGTGCTTTATGCCGTTAAAAGGATTGTGAATATTAATTTATGCAGATTAGTTCTAATCTACTAGGAATAACGAATGAATGTAATTAATTGGAATAACTGTACAGAGTCAGTTATAACCTAGTGGATAATGCAATTTTCCCATGGTGGTTTTAGTTTTCTATTATTTGATTATTATTAATTATTATTATTTATATTGATTATTTAACTATTAATTTTGATCTTGGCCCATTTACTTTAGTTTCGCACGATACTATGCAAATGCAGCTCATCACCACGGAAGGGTGTGAGAGTGAGAGTTACCCCTGATGGTGGTGATCGCTAAGGGTGGGGGAAAGGGAGAGGGGAGCTGGAGGTTGGGGTAGGCTAGGGCCACAAGCCTTGCCCATATGCCTGTGCATGCTTTAATGTTTTGCCATGGACATGAATAATTGACACTAATCGAATGTGTATCTTTTTATTCGCTCAGTACAAACCCTCCGACACACCAGGGCAGACCGGGATAGCATAAACAGTTTTGGACATCATTTGACTGTTTACTTCCATTTCACGGAGTAGTAAACTACCCAACCACAAAGACTGTAAGTACCGGACAAATGTTAGGTAACAAGAATAGGCCACTGAATTGAGAGATGGTCACACATCCCACGCCCATTTCACACCTGGTGAATAGAATTATCAAACAACCCTGAAGTATGGGACATGATAGCGCGGAGTAATGTGATGTATCATGTCTGATAATTCACAATGCACAACCTCCCTCATTTCCAATTGAACAAGTGTCATGCAGTACAATGAGTGAATAAATTGAAAACTTGTACAGATAACCAAAGTGAATTAGGAAGTAACACCCCTTATTTACTATTTTTAGAGCCCAATACAGCATGTAACTTATGGGCCATGTGGATATGTGTTTTTTGTACTAATCGATACCTTGTCTTCCATGGGTGACATTAGGATGACAGTAGGAACCCATGGATTCTACACTGTTAAAAATGTTCCTAAATTTTTTTTTTGTTTTTTTTTTTTTTTTTTTACCCCCCCAGACTTTACCTTTTAAATTACGGTAAACCCCAATTATCAATAATCTTCACGCTTAATTACATATACCTAACATAAATACAATTTGGAAGCAGAAAAAATGTAAATAACGTGGCTAAAAAATAATATACACAATTTTGAAATAAAACAAGGTAGTATTTATACGCGGACCGTTATCATATTTCCCGTAAATATTACGTTCCTTTGTAACCTTACTTGTTTTTAATGTATGAATACGAACTATGAAAACCGTTTAACCTATAAAATTGTGTAATATAAACGTCCTTAAGTGACGTCATTAAAAATGCAAAAAGTCTGTTATTTCCCTATCATTTTTAAAAATAGTTTAAAAAAATCTTTTTCTCCTTTTTGTATTATATTTTAGTTAATTTAAAAAAAAATAAAACATCACATATATTTATTTATTGTATACTGCTATCAGTAATCATGTAGTGTAGTGGATAACGTTTAGGACTTGCAATTTGAAGGCCCGGGTTCGAATCTATGTAAGGCACATGGTTGTTATTAAGTTGATTCTATGTGATTAAGTTGTATTGGTGACATACGAATGTGTACATTACATATAAATAAAAACAAGTGTAAGAAACTGGTTTAAAATCTTATTTCTTCACGTTTTCCCTTTGTTTATTTGCCTTTTCTCAAAATGTTTGCCTGAAATATGTAACTTTGTACAACCAGTCGTACCGTAAATACCAACGTTTGGATGGTGCCATAGTTACAACCTGAAAATTTGGTCAGAGGATTGAAATAACGCTTTAATTCTAATATTGTGAAACAAGTGCAATCAAACCCAACATAATACGTTGAAGCTGAGATTTACGCGTATTTTACGTTCCCTGCAAGATTTCGTATTTTTACGGCTCCAGTTTATTTACGTCTGAATGTAGTGGCGTCCAGCTGCCAGGCAAATGCCTGTTTTTTACAGTTCATTTTTAACAGTGTATCATGTACATGGACACACCGGAGAGGACACACAATTGGTTTGCGCCGTGGCGTATTGGAACGGCGCTGGCGGAAGTGCCTCCCCACACATGTATCGTGAAATGGCGGGTAAACTTGGTGAGTGAAGCTCAAACGGTGTCAAAATACTTATCTTAAATGTCATCCTCGTCGATAATCTCGGATCTCCAGTATACCACGGAATCCTTGGGTCTCTGGGCGCTCTCTCTCTTGAAGAGATTTAACGGAGAATGCTGTTAGAAAACATGGATTTTGGCGTTTTTTGTCCAAGGAAATGCCATACAAGACGCATCAACAAGAAAGGTAATTGGTTTCTGAAGAACGCCTCGGTCGTCAGCGCAAGACCCTGCCGACAGAGCAGGGGTCAGACCCTGTGTCACACGATATCGACA
The DNA here is from genome assembly GCA_023653785.1 of Ophioderma brevispina. NCBI lineage: Eukaryota > Metazoa > Echinodermata > Ophiuroidea > Amphilepidida > Ophiodermatidae > Ophioderma > Ophioderma brevispina. Next base: position 14,966 of record JAMKCH010079726.1, read on the forward strand.
TCGCCGGGCTTCCCCTCCGATTTCGTCCAAATAGAATTAGATCTTAATGTTCTCTAATTCATGCTATACAGAATGCAGGCCTGTATGGCTTCAATGGTTTTAGGCCAAAACTGTACACGTACATTTTTAGTAGTTACATGTTCATGGCAAAATTGGACTTTGTATTATGTCTTATCAATTTTCAACGAACAAACATTCAATTGATTTTAAGTGTTCGTGTGTGTTTAGTTGGTCACCAGTGCACTCTTTTACTGTAAAATGCAAAATGGGCTGTTTTGCCCTCAAGTACCCCATTTACTTCTCTGTAGCGACGCTGCCATTAATTATCTTTTTTCTTTTGCTCGGACACGGTGAGCGACAGTTGATGAACCACTGCCGGACGTATATGGCACGAAGAGACAAGATATTGCATGGAAAAGGCCGGATACGGAAAGGAAACAGCATTACCTTTTTGAAAAGGATTATAAAGATGTCAATACATCTTGTCTATGAAAGATGTAGAATTTAATAGAGGTCTCCGAGGTGAGCCTTTTCCACCTGCGATGCATTTTTTGATGCAAAGCCACTCATTGACAAAAGTGAAGTATTTGATATCATTAGAATGATGCCAAAAGGAGCTGCCTTACATTTACACGATGTTGCACTTGCTAGTATTCAGTGGGTGATTTCTGAACTGACTTACCTACCAGATATCTACTACTGTCAAGACACTTTATCTGAAAGTCTCCACTTTCGCTTCTCCCAAATTCCGCTTAGTCCGATGAAAAATTGCACATAATGGGAATTAGTGGAAAATGCACGACACTTATCAAGAAATGCCAAACAATTTGATGACTTGCTCTTCTACAATTTGTCGATGATTACCAAAGAGCCTCATATAGCTTATCCTGACACATACAAAGCATGGAAGAAGTTCAAACCCTGTCTTTTCCAAATTGCTGAATTGTTGTATACTGAGGAATGTTTTGAAAGATATGTCCTTAGAGCTTTACATGAGTTTTACGAGGACAATGTGCAGTATATGGAAATCAGATTCGGAATCAACCAGCAGATTCGGATAGGCAATGGAACACTGAAGAGTAAAGAATATACCCTGAAAAAAATATATGGATACTGTTCACAAATTTCAGGAACAACGACCGGATTTCATTGGCGCCAAATTCATTAGCCAGTCATTTAGGTTTGTCAACAACACCATAATGAAGGAAGACATAACGAGAGGCATGCTCTACAGAAAGACCTACCCTGAATATTATGCTGGCCATGACATATTTGTACAAGAAGATAAGGGCTATCCTTTACTGCATTATATTAACGAATTACTATTGCCTTCACTGGAAAATGTATCGCTACCATTCTTTCTCCACGCAGGAGAAACGGGCTGGCAGGGAACATATGTGGATGAAAATAACTTTGATGCCATCTTGCTAAATACCAGTAGAATAGGACATGGATATGCTCTCACTAAGCATCCTGTTGCTATGGAATTGGTAAATCAAAATAATCATAGCCGATAGAAGGTACCCTCTAGTATCTAATCAGGAGGTATTGGGTTTTTGCTCGGGATTCTTGAAACATCCGGCAGGCTTTGCACTTGCTCAAGTGATTCCAGTTGTAATCACCTCAGATGATCCTGTCTCCGTGGGGGTTTGCGGGCAGCACATATGTCGCGATGATTTCTACCAAACATTTATGGGATTAGGCGGCAAAGCAGCGGATTTAGCAACACTGAACAGCTGGTTCTAAATTCAATCAAATATAGTGCTACGACGGAGTCGGAAAAGACCCAGATATTAGCTATTGGGACCAAAAGAAGTGGAGGAATTTGCTTGAAGGCTGTTGTTTGTATTGCCAAAAATAGGGACAAAGACTTCAAAGAGTAGATCAGCTAATGACATGATACTAATCACCACAAAATGCGGATTTATTCTCTATAATACTAATAATTAGCTAATTAAATATTTGTTGTATACAGGACCTGTATCGCAATGGATTTATCAGTCCAGGCCGATTACCAGATCTGGCAATTCTGACGAATCGGGTACTACCATCGAACGTGAGTCTATCCATACCACAGACTCACAATGACAGTAACTGGAAACTGCTGCAGCAACTTCTTACTGTTTACATTGACATCTCTTGTTGTTTGTAACATATCTAGGTACAATGAGGCACGCCAGATTTATATTCTGCAGATGATGTAAACAGAGGGATGAGGAAAATGCTTCATCCATTCTGTTTTCCTAGCTTTTCCTAGTATTTATTGATTTGAGAGTGATACATCTCATCAGCCCTTGTTCTGTATGCCAACAATTACATAGCAGCTAAATACTGTATTTACAAAGTCCAATTTATCTTGGGTTTTTCTGATTTTGAGCATTAAAAACAATGCTCAAGTGGTGCATTTTCGACTATTTGGTATAATGTTTATCTGATTAAGTAAGCTAAACTCTTTGCACGCTGGGCATGCAATTCTGTATATCTTATAACGCATAAGTCAGTAGTGGCATTTGAGATGGCTTTTCAAATATTTGTAGGTCATTTGGGATGTCATCTAAAAACGAACAAAGGCCAGATCTTCTATGGACTCATTTAAATGCATTTTCACGCTGATTCTGCATTTGCTCATGAAAATAAATAATTTGGAAATGTTTATAACAAAAAAAGAAAAACAATTTACCAAAATTCATCCATGAGCAAGTATACTCGCCTGCCGCACGCAAAGAGATAAAGGTGGAACGAGGTGCATCTGAAGGAGTAAGCTGAGAAATATTTCATTGGTATAAATACTGTAAACAATTCTAATTTTGAATTGGAGCAAATGCGAAATTGAGTCTACGTTTTATATTGAAATTTAAGTAATCAAAATCACCTTTTTTTGCAATTTTAAGACATTTCTGTAGTCAAATAGAAGGTAAAAATCTATTGTCTAATCTATATGAAATCACCACACATGACTCAATGTATCCCTTTTACGTCCCTTAGAGGAAAATGACTACAACCTCACGATTACCGCACAAAAGGAGGTAGCGTTATTTGAAATGTTAGATCTAGGAGCACTTTCCCCCTAAACACAAGGCAGGGGTCCGCTCCGTGATTTTTGAAAGTGGCAAAAATGGCATTCAGGATTTAAGGTATATATACGTCTCAAAATATCTCGTTGCACCATGAGTTGAATGGGTTTATAGGCCTTATTCCATAAGCTTATTTGACTTCGTTCTCATTACACCAAGGATCTCTACAAGCTGCAGCCCCAACTGCTATGTCATCATGTTGGGGCAGCATCATCATCATACCACTTGTAGTGGTCTTTATTATTATAGTAATATAGGCCTCCGGCCCTTCATACATAATACAAAACATACATAATAATTTGTTTGGAACGAGACACTTTACAATTATCTTGGATCAGCCATTATAATATTCAACGTATTCTCTTATCTTTGTAGCATGATATACATACTGCACAAGGTTCTTAATGATCATCTCATTTTGTGAGCTCATGAGATTAATGAATTTATCATAAGACGGGTGTGTTCTAAAATAGAAAGGGATAAATTTCACCCTTAATTCATGATAAAAATCACATATCAAAACAAAATGATACTCATCTTCACACCCATTAAAGCAGAGTTCACAATATCGCTCATTAACAGGAATGTTTTCTCTTCTGCCAGTTTCCACTTTAAGCACATGATTCCCTAAACGGAGCTTCGCTAAGGCCCTTCTTTGACTTTTAGAAGCAATCACCAGATATTTTTCCGGGACAAGAAGATTTTTGAAATTACATTATGTACGGAGTTTATTTTGTGAACAAATATCAGCAAACCATTCCTGTTGGTGGATATCTTTCACTCTACGGGTTATCAAGTCCAAAAATAAAAGCTCATTACCAACACCTTGATTTATCCATGCATGACCAAAACCAATTGAAAATAAAATTTCTTTTACTTTTGTAACCCACTAGTGCATCGCCCACCCGCGCTGCGCGCGGGCCCCCGCTAGGCCAAGTTACCCAATAATGACCCCTGGATGACCTTTGACCCCCAATGACCCCTCGAAAACGTGACCACAAAACCTCGTACGTCGGAGCTCTACCACCATACCAAAATTACTATCCGTATGTTAAAGGACGGCGAAACGCATAGCCAGACAAACCCACAAACAAACAATCAAACAAACTGACAAAGTTGGTTTTTTTAGTAATATAGATGTCATTTTACCAATTTCATCCAAGTGAAGAAGCATGAGATAACTTTTACGTGGGTATCTATGATTTTCCATTGTTAACAAACGCAACCAATATTTAATAAGACGAGCTATCTGATATGTAAAAAATTGGATACCTGCCACAGTCGCCGAGTACAGCATTATTTGTTGTTCTTTGTGAAACACCAAGAAATTGCTTACATGCATTGTACTGAACCTTCTCGATACACTCATATCATTTTAAAGCCCATAATTTCAGAGCCATACAGGAGCATAGGTAGAATTATTGCATCAAATATCTTAAAATATGTTTCTAAAGACATATTACCTGCTTTCGTTAATGCACGTTTCAAAGCAAATAATGATTTTTTTGCTTGGTCTGCAATGACATATAGGCTTATTTGACTTCGTTCTCATTACACCAAGGATCTCTACAAGCTGCAGCCCCAACTACTATGTCATCATGTTGGGGCAGCAGCACTCATGTCTTTAGGGGGGATCATGGATGATCCCCCGAGGATGATTTCAATCTTCCAAAATGCATAAGATTATATTCTTGAGATTTCGTACATTTTGTAAGCCTTCAAAAGTAAAGACACATGGCTATGTTATTAGATAACATAGCCAATATAGTTGAGTTTCTATATATTCACAAGAACAGATGTTTTTCGATTTTCATTTTAATTGAGCATTCCAAACGCGCTACCGAACTATGCGATTCCTGAATAAAGAAAATAGAGTCGTTTGTATTATGCAACCAGTTGAGCACCTGTACCCCCCCCCCCCATGCTTAAAAGCCACGTGTATTCAAAGAGCAAATACTTATGCTAGAATCCATCACATCATGTACGGCACATGTATAAAATTCTTGTCCTTTTTGTTCTTAACAACAGATCCAAATAGCATATGGCTTCTCCATCAATATATACATATACTTAGTACATTAGAAAAAAAATAGAAAATACATACACATGTTAAATGTAAGTCTTACTTTTAACCAAATGCCCAGAAAATATTCACCTTATAATGACAAGTCATGCCGAAGAAGATTGACTACCAAAGTGATGATTGAATTTAGAAGTATAGTATAACTAACCCGCATTATTTAAGCACCTGCAAATCACGCAAAGCTGCACATGATGCCACAATTGCCTCTCATATAGTGAAGGAATGCCGCATATCCAATGAATCGCTTTAACAATACAGCAAACATATATATTTAAGTAGCTCATTTGCATAACTAAACCGCATATCTGCGATATACATAAAGATGCACACCATGATGGTTTATCATGCAGTGGTGGAATTAATGTACCGTTTTAGCAATACAGCAATTATGCATATTTAATTAGCTCATTTGTATACCTAACACCCATATGCTGACACATACTATGGTGCACTATCTTGTAACGAAGGAATTATGAATATGCAATGTACCGTTTTAGCTATACAGCAATTGCGCATATTTAATAATTCATTTGAAAACCCAACACATTTTCAGCACTTGCAATTTATGCATAAACTGCATGTAATTATGGTTTTTAATACAGCAAAGAAATTCTTCAAGCCACCGCCATAAAACTTGGAATAGATGTTTGGATTACAAGACCACCACCTATTTGTCCGGCCAGTAAGGAGTGGCTTTGACGCAGTGACGTTAATGTATCGCGTCTCAGCTGTAATCCCGAGCGTACAAAGTTGACGTGCGCGATACGCGTGCACAACAGCTGAACAAGTAATGGAAAATCTCCATGAGTCGGTGTAAGAAGGTTGTTCTTTTGTAATACCTAAACAAATACATAGCAGAATAAAATTAATCTATAATCATGAATAGCGCCCCTATGAGAAGAATAGCAAATTTATTGGGCCACACATGACGACGGCCACGGTGAGCAATTAAAGTACTTGATTGACAGGTGCGCAGAATTCGGCTCCCACGTCCATGATAATACACAAATGCAAACGCACTCTCTCTTCTGAAGTAAGTCCACCCCCCCTATGGCCATAACCGCCTGATTAGAACTGCGTTTTTGATGCAGTCAACCTTCATTAATCGTATAACAGAATATAAGGTACTGTGTAATAACAAATACAGGATCTAGAACTTTATAACAAAATCGTTATTTCTTCTAGATGAAGACATGGATTTTGAGCTTCTCAATTCACACAGTTACAAGTACTAGGTTTAGGAAAACCGGGCGATACAGATGCATATGCGGTGATGCAGTGTGATCGCGCCCACGCCGCTGTTGTTCATGAATGTGCCTGATTTCTATCGCGTGTACTTTCAACATTACGTCACCTTTCGACACAGCTTTCCGCATTGGCGTTCCACTGCATTACCGTACCTGCAAATCGCAAACCGTCCCGGATTTCTAAACTGCGTTATGTTAAGAAAACCTGTGTGAATAGCTTATCGATAAGTTATGCAGTGGGAGCGCCCATTCCCAGCTGTGTTTAGGAATGTGACCGCTCAATTTTCAAAGTCCCCTCGTTCGATGCTTGTCACATTCCTGAAACACATTAGGAGAGCGTGGCCCCACGGTTAGGGTATTCTCCCTTTGGTGCGAAGTCCCACCGTTTCGATCCCCCGGCGGGGCGCCGGGATTTATGGGTACTAAATTTTCTAGATTCATTTTGTAAGAACTATTGATTAAAACTGGAATTCCGCTCCTCACCCTACTACTACTACTTGACGCGACCCTTGTCTTTTTGGAGACACTGGGCGTTGTGAACCAAAGTTTATTTTATGCATTCACACGGTTGCACATGTGCAATAGCCACTCTCAGAACGGTTTTTGGGTGCAATGAACTGCCATATTAAGTTTGTAAACCAATGGCACTCAAGACGTCAACGAGTTGCTATTGGAAAGTACGGAGAAGTGTGCCGCCGTGACGATAGGTTCAGTAGCCGTGTTTTTCGGGTGCAGAACAAGAGCAGTGGTCATAGTCTGTGCCTCCGAGGCATGCCAACAAGACGAAGTCCTGTTCTAGTCAGAGTCGCATGCCTCAATCCTGAGAACTTGCATACAAGTTTCGTGGTTTGATATCCGATTCTGGGAGTGAACACCAAGGCAGTATCGCATCAGGGCTCGATGGGAATTGTCAATGTGTCTGCCCAGAGATTCTGTAACAGCTAAAGCTTCACAGCTGTACAAAAGAACAGATTCCACACTATACTTAAAAACTGCATTTTTGGCCCCGTCACGGCTGCGCTGGTCCACACTGTTGTAAGTTTCCGAGCTGCAACCTACGCCAGTTGTCGCCGACGTTGGAAAGCACCAGTGTTGTCAGCTATCTCATACCAAGTAGCGAATTATCACAGGGCCTGAGGGTGTTACCATGACACAGAACAGTATGAATGTCCGAGTAAGGAATGTCACCAACAAACATACCTTGGTTTACTGGATGAGGCGAAGTCAACCTTGCTGATGCTGTCTCGAGCGATGCATTTGGCGTGGGCGACTCTCCATGTCGACAGACAAGGCGGCATCATCGGATATGCAAGAGCAGAATTCTGACGGCGGATGTCGTGCCGACATCGCCTTCCAGATGATGTACGGACGCACGCAGTGGTGTCTATATATACACAGCAATTTCGTCCTGGTAGTTACACACACAGAACCACAGAGTAGACATCGATTACCTTTCCACTAGATGTACACTCGACGGCCAGGATTCCGTGTATTTGCCGCATTAGACGGATAGTGTACAGACAGCGGCTGTCTCCCCGTCGTGGAGTAGCACTGGTTACCACCGGCTTCAGCGCGCGCTGCATTTCTCATGGCCAATTTGTTTCGTTAGAAGTTTAGGCGTATATTGGGCCTTTTTTACATATGTGCAAGTATATGGGGCGTTTTTGATAATGGCACCGATTAGATTTTTCGTAATTTCCCTAAAAAACGTTCAAAAAAATGTAAAACAGCGAACACGTGTATAGCGCCCTCATTTCCTGAAATTTTCACCCACTCAAAATGGCGTCGTGGTAGCCGGGGAGTAGTAGCAACGTGGTAGCTGCGTGTCTAATCCAGTACTGTCTATACCAAATGCACCTTCTCTCCATTGAGTGGGCAAATACAGGGTAGCCATTGGGTAGGGTACTGTAGAGTAGCACCTCACTGTTATGTACCTAATAAACTGTACTTGTAAGCCCCTTCGTGCAGCTACTGGCTCGAAATAGCGCAGTATGTACTGTGCGTAGCTGTCGCGGTAGCATGGGTAAGCGGCAGGATAGGCTACCACGTGAGCAAGGAAAACGGCCGTGTATATAGGGACATAATGGGGCGGATGATGCCCACAGGGATGTTATAAAGGAAAGAATGTCTCTAAGGGCTCGGCGAATCAGCACTGTCGAACGCGTTGGAAAAGGCGACAAAGGTAACACAACCATGTTTCGTTTCCTAGCACGACAAGCGTCAACTGCCATTCGGAGGCAAGCGATTTGTCAACAGTGTTGAGTCCGGGTATGAAACCGCCTGCCATGGTCGAAGATCCTCTCGCTTTTCTCCTAAGTCGAAGAAGCAGAATGCGGCTTGAACAGTTTGGGCATTTGGCGCACAGGAGGCTAGTCCGCTGGTTAGTGACAGAGTGCGGTTTACCGTTGGGATGGCGACAATGATGGAATGACGCCCTTATTTGCGGAGGGTTTTCTCCGCGGCTGTATATTCATGATGGGGGGATGCAATACAAGAGGGGAAGAAACGCCAATAATGTTGATGGAACAGCTGACTGCCGGTAGGTGTTAGGACGAGCAGAATTATGAAGCTCTTCCAGTGTAATTGGACCCGTGTTCACGTCGGGTGCCTGTGGTATTGCAAACTCCAGGGGAGTAAGATCCAAATCCACCGGGTGTACATTCAGCAGACCATGAAATAGTTTAGCAGGTTTAACCTTCTGAACTTCAATTGACTCTGCATTCACAACAGAACATAGCTAGCGCTTTTTTTCGCCATGATTTTGTCAATGGCTTTCCACGGACTTGGCTACGTCTAACCTCATGATGTTGAAAAACTTCGTTCGCCAATTCGTGAATAATTCATCCCTTCGTCGCGAGTATGTAACTGCAAATCAGTTTCAAGTTGTGCGTAACTTGTAACAATGTTGCAGAGTTAGCACAAGTGGTTCTTTTCTGGCTTTTTCCACCTCAGGATCTCTATCCCACAGACAGGTTTTGGCGAGTAGCGGCGCTTGGTCGCACAGCACTTTTGCAGCATGCTTGACCGATTCCACAAATGCCTGAATACTCTTTCCCTGTGTCTATTTTTAAGAAGCTTCGTTGATGAACCGTCGTCTTATGGTCAGGTAACTCGAGGGGCCATTCTCCGAGAAATTGTCAAAAACGATTTTTCGTGTCGCTTCACAGTCCATCCCGGTTCAAGCCGGTTTTGCTCGTAAGAATGATGCTTATTAATTTTAATTATACTTAAGAGTATGATCCTGGACTAGAATTTGTTACCCAGGCAAGAAAGTACACACTAAGGCTGATGATGTCATAATTCTTGTTTTTTCGCCATGTCGCCAGCCCCAAATCCATTCTTTAAAATGTGTCCCTCCTGCTCGTACACAAGATGCGCATATCACAGTAACATGACATTTTTTATCAGCCTCTATTATGTCCTAATTATAAAGTTCAAAACACGATAATATTGGATTATTAAAGTTTCGTAAGAGTTCTCTGAGAGCATGTCGCCAATATCACAGACAGATACGTTACCATAATTCAAATTGATACCAAATTGCCAAAAATAACGGTAGAAGAATGTTCCAATATGCGAAAATCAAGCACATGTCAATGTTATATTATACATGTTTTACACAGAAATCTGGTTTTGAAGTAACAATTTCCAGGCCTGCTAATGAAAGAAATCCCTCATGTTTCGTTCATACTGCGACAGATACTTTACCTACCTATCGCAGCGCTCTTGCTAAACACCGTGACACATGAAGTCGAATACCACACCATGCTTTAGTATGATGGTAATAACTGATAAGATATAGAGATAAAGTCGGTAAAGCATGTACTTTTATTAAGAACGGCACGATTAAGAAAAAGACCGGCCAGATACGTTACACAGATACGTTACTTTAGTGTTAACGTTAGGCAATATACTAAAAATTTCCGATTTTTAATGATTTTCAGGAATTCATTAATGTTGATATTTGGTCTTTTGGAGACCAAACCTGAACACTTTAACGGAGAATGGCCCTGAGAACGGGCCAAAATGGTGGACGTTCAGTTTTGACATGCTTTGTTGGCCTCCAGAATCGAAGGCGGAAAGTGCAGGTCAGCAGTGTATGATCGGAACGAATGCTCTGCGGTCTAATGTTACGCACTTTTTGCATCAGACGTGTCCATTTCTTGTCAACAAAGATGTAATCCAATCGACATTTACGCTTTTGTGGTCCGAAGAAGGTAATCAACTTGGAGCGGCGTTGTCGCATTACACCGTTGCAGGCGACTAAGTTTGTACTAGTGATGAAGTCAGTCACAGCTTCCGAGTGAGGCGTAGTACGCGTTTTTGCACAGTATTGATGCCTGTTCTTGATCGCGTTTCCATCAGGAGGGAGATCGACATTGAGGTCACCCAACAAAACCGTCAGATCGCGGTTCGGTCTTGAAGAAAGGTACTCTCCGATGATGTCGATACAGTCATGAGTCTCTGTTATATCCGTAGTGCAGGCAGTGGGCATGTGACAGTTGATGATGTGCATCCTATTGTCTTTCAACTCGACTGTTATTGTGATTATACGATGATGCAAAGGTTCAATGTTTAGCAAAGCGGTATTTACACCAGGGGCAACCAGAAATCCCATGCCACCGTGGCCTCCAGCACGGGCTGAGGCAAGGTATGCCTTCCATCCAGAACCAACGTCAATGCAGGTAATTGGTGTGTCCAGGATCCTGCGGTGCTCTTGCATTAAAAGTTCCGATAGTCACAGATGCGGGGGAAGATGTTTTTCCTCACGGCCTGAGCTGGCAGGCTCCAGGTCCGATAAAATTGTGTGTGTTTTCAGTAGCTCTTAGCGATTTACTCTCTGGTCTTAAACTTCTTCTAGTAGGTTTAACAGCGCACAAACCAAGTTCTTTTAGTCTGTTATATACTTTAGGAGTAACTCTGCAAGGTTTTTCTGTGTTGAAAGCAATCAGTTCCTCCCTACTATAGGATATATTAGTAGTCCCTATCATGATAGTTAGGATCAATAGAGGTATCACAGCATTCAATGTAGATTTGGCCATGAGTATTTGATGTGAAACACTCAATCAATATTGGAGAAACAGTTCACTGTAGATTCACATCAATAGAGATTTGGCTATGTGTAGCCAAGTGTGTAATACAGCTGTGTGTGCTGATGACTGTCTGTAAACCAACAGTATAGTTTTGGGATGGAAAACAAAAATTTGTTCCCATAAAAATGGCAGAATATCATACAAAACAGCACAGTGATCAGAAGAAATACAAGTCCATGCCAGTCCATGCAGTAGTTAAAGTGACAGGAGGAGATTTTTTTAGGACACGAATTTCCTCAAATTTCACTGGATCGGTTGTAGACCACCTACCGAGAACATTTCGAAGGCTTATTGGACGAACAGGTGCAAAAGAAAACCACAAAACTTGCCTGCTGTCGTGATCGTTCCCCATAGAAAACCATGCTTTGACTTTCTGTCGTGCACGACAGAAACTACTAAATTACCATCTTATTACGTAAAGACGGCGTACTCGGCTTATTCACTTCAGATGTGATCAAATACATTGGTAAGCATTCCAAAAATGTAAAAAACCGGGGTTCGAGAAAAATTGGGGGCGCTTCTTCCTGGAAATCTCCTCATGTCTCTTTAATGAAGATAGTATTTCCTTTCTAGACTGTAGCACTGTTGTGAGAGGAGAATTTTCAGTTGTTATTGCAGAGCTCTGAGAGAGTGCAACCAGCAGGTGCATCATCCATGGCAAATTGCTCCACTCCTACAAACATGACATAATGGTTCATTTGGATATGGGCAAACGAACCATTAGAAGCCGTCGGTCCCATATACATGGAGAATCACGCCTGTATATGTAATCGCAGCCAGTTTCGATAAGAATAGGGTGAAAACCCCTGGCTGTCCCAATTCGTCCTGGATCCCTGGGCATCATTGGAAAGCAGTGTCTGAACACTGATCTACCCAGGCTGAATACTAAACAAACAAACAGCTGGGCATTGGTCGCTCTCACTGTATTACTTCATCTGCATAAGCATGCACCCGGTTTTCTAAACCTTGTAACTGATTATAAGTTCTATGTTTATGGAAAATCCGTGATTTGTTAAAAATGAGGGCGTCATCGTTGAGCGCTCTCCATGGTATTTTCACAAACAAAATAAGAGTCGTTATTTATTTCTTCTTTAACCTGGGACACTCAGTTAAGACAAATAGCCTCTGTTCTTCCCTGAGACTCAGGGTTCACATATAAAACATTAAATATAAAGACTACTAGTAAATAGAACCTTAAAATATTACATTTCATAATCAATGAAATCTATCAATCTTAACAGAGGCAATCAACAATAAAAACAATTCTTGAAATATACAAAAAATATTTATCAAGTCAAATATTTTTATAATTTATAATTCAATTGCACTTAAATTATTTTGATAGAAATTTATACACACAAAACAAAGGGTAAAATGGAAATTATAATGAAGCAATTTAATATATTTTAAGACTAGCAAATAGTTGATATTTCTGATTATTAAACATACAGTTGGAAAGTACAAAACGGTTACTAGCAGCACTGCTGTTAATTGTTAACAATTTGCGCTTATGCTGTTGAAAATCGTTAAGTAAACTTTCAACACAGCAAAAAATAATAATATAAACATAATACAACATCATACAATTAATAGTAATTGCAGTAAAACCAGCAGGGTTTCTCGTAACTGTTTCATTTTGGTAATTCAATGGCGAAAGTTTGTTGTGTGTAATAATTGACCGGAACTTTACAAGTTTCAAAGGAGTTTACGTCATCGAAAATAAATTTAGGCTTAATTTACTGTGAACCCTCGTGAAGTACTGAATTCTAAATAGAAGCAGACTTCCATCGCAGCGTTCCAACACAGAGCTTGGCAGCAAGAGCAAGAAATATGGCTAGCGGTGAGTATCGTTTTGTATTAGTTAAGAAATGTTATTAAAAGACACTCCATTTCTAAGGCCAATCCATTCGAAATCTATACTTTCTTTTATATCTTCTTTTCTTCTTCTTTGGCATGTTTGGACAACTTATACACTCAGTCTACAAAATCACAAAATGATTTCAAATTGTACCGGCGGTTCTTAACCACACATGGCGCATTAAATGTCAAAGTTGTGTTTTTCAAAACAAATGTTATTCCCCAGAATCCTACAGTGAGAAATACATTTTGATTTGAATGCCATGTTCCCTAAATATGGCGGATTAAAAGATTGCACCCCAGAAGGAATACAGACACAGGAACGCCACAAAATATCTCCAAACTGGCCGCTAAATGAATTGTACGGGTTTGTTAAGATTTACTCTGTTTACGGGAGAAAAGTGCAGTGCTTGTGTGGACCAGAAATGAGATAACGTCAATGGAAGACAATGGTCTTTAAAAAAAATCGGAAAATTGGAGACCTCCGCATTGCAATTTGAATGATAAATCACGTGGCTTGCACAAAATCATGTCTGAATACTTATTCACATTCCATGACAAAGAGTATAATGTCAACGGTATGATTAAAAAGTTCTTTTCAAGTTACCACATGACCACTTTCTTGCCATTGAATTTCCCGAGTCCAACAGCGAGTGACTTGCTCTCATCTTCCATTGACGTGCTCTCATCTTCCATTGACGTTATCTCATTTCCGGTCCACACAAGCACTGCACTTTTCTCCCGTAAACATTTAAAGTAAATCCCAACAATTCATTTAGTGGCTATTTTGGAATCATTTGTGGCATTCCTGTGTCTCTATTCCTTCTGGGGTGCAATCTCCCTTCTGGGGTGAATGACCTTGCTAAATACGTACTATTAAGCTAATATCCATCTGTTCAGTGAGACTTTTCAAGTTACACTTGCGTGTCCATTTTAGCTCATTTTTGTGTCGAAAGCAAAGTCAAAGTTAATTGGTTGATTATCCAGGAACCACGTGTGTCAGTTGTTGAGTTTCATGTGACACTTGCCTTGAATTTACAGACAGTGTCTGGGCAAAGTATGCCTCTCGGTCGGGAAATTGCACCACTTATGATAAAACATATTATTTTTTACTTCTTCAAAATCAGGTTATCCACCTCAGAAAGGCAACCAACCTCAACAAGGTTACCCACTTCAACAAAATGGAGCAAACGTCAGTAACAATCCGGAAGGTCGAATCAGAGATTTCGATGAGGGCGCACTAAATTTTCAAACAAATCGCGTTTTTCGCATTATCAATAAATGCTTGTCCATACAGTAATCACTGTGTGAAAAACTAAGCTCAAATCGAAGGCCTTATATAGAAAATCAACACTTTGTTATAAAATTCCGGATCCGGAATTTTTGTTATACACGGTTATTCCTATGGCATGTTATACTGTGATACATGTTCACTGCATGAAAACGGAAAAATCCGATTAATCTCTAACTTGGAATCAAGCATTCAGTCATCTTTAGTTCCAGATGACGCTTTCAATTTACTACACAACAAAGTATATTTCGAAATCTCTGGTCAGCCTTTAATATAGGAAAGTACTACTGAGACAACACACCTGAGACACACACACACAGTACACACCAAAGACACATGAAGATTCGCACAGTATTTTAAGGAACCATTTTTGTTGAGATGTATAAATGTATCCCACAGGCCAGCAGTGGCCCAAAAGTTTTTTTAGCGCCTCTAAATGAGCAATATAACCATTGCACTCACTTTTTATGACAAGAGTACACAATTCACGTCTGTTCAGCCAGCAAATTGTTCAGAAATGAAAATTGTGTTGAATGTTAAAATTGAAAACAAACAAACGAAAACTATATTAACTAGAATTTCGCGGTTTCGGCTTTCGCGCTCGCTTCAAAGAATATAAGCTGTGGCCGCCCCATGACCTTTGACCCTGGCAGATGACACCTTTTGATCTCATCAACATATGAGGGATCGCAATGGTGCCCCTATGACAAAAGTTTGGTTCCATTGAAACTTACGTTTCAATTTAGATGACTTTTACATTTTTAGCCCATTTTTCACTTGACCTCACATGACCTTGGACCCTGGCACGTGACCTATGACCTCATCAACATATACGGATCCCATTGTGAACCTATGACAGAGTTGGTTCCAATTGAAGTTAAACTTTTCAATTGAGGTCAGATTAAAAAAACTTAACATTGTGACACAACACATACACCACAATCCACACACACATCCACACATCCACACATAAACACGCACAAACGATTGCTTAAATGTATGCAGCTATAGCTGGCGGCCCACAAAAATATCACACAGGTGGTAAAGATATTTCACCTGGCTACCTACACAAGTCATTAGAAATCGGGATTTTCCACTATTACACCTTTGCTAAAAATTAACATCCAAGAACACACAAAGAACGTGCTCCTTTTAAATTGCTAAAGCCTTTCCACATAAGAAACTAAGATACAAAAGTCATGTTGGCGGGCAAAAAAAAAAATATGGGGCTAGATTGTTTCATCTTGATTTCAGCTATTTCTTCCTGATTTTCCTCAAACAAATTTCAGACGAGGGAGATTGTCTCACCCGGCCGCCCCAGCAGGCTACTTTTAATGAATGACTGATTTACGATGATTGATGGATAATGGGGGTAGTGATGAATTATATTATTATAATATTATATTATTTCATTTCCGAAGTGCCCAGGTACAACCGTGATCGTGAGACAATTCAAGTCAACCAAATGATTACCTGGCTTATCCTCCCCCTCGCCCCCATGATCGTAACCCATTGCTGCCTTTGCTGTTTGCCACTTGGAATAGTTGCCATCGTCAAGTCAATGGACCGTTTAGTTGTGTTGACTGTAGCATAGCATGATATGAATACAGGGTTTTTAATAAAAGACTTGTCTTTCAAATATCCAATACGTGGTTACTCATGGAACGTCATATTTATAAGTTACAGTGTTAGCAGTGTTCACGTGTGGGTTTTCCCATAATACGACTTAGTGTATTTATATGCGCATTTTTAGAGAAATATTTAATGCCTGTGCCAAATGATGACCGAACAGATGCCTCTCTTTTGGGATCCAGGGGATTATTAGTGTGCCTGAAAAAAAATTTCATTTGGTTGAGTGGTTCTCAAGATATGGTCCACTGAACAATAAGTCAGCGAAACAGACTTGTCCACGGAGCATCATTTTTCTTAGGCATGGAAATCCCCAATGCCCAAATCGAGCAGATCGTGTCCTACCCCCCTGCCCTGACACAAGACAGAAAACTGGTATTTAGCACAACTGCAGACTTGTCCATGGGTATTTCATGATGGAATGATAAGTACACATAAATTGTTTTGGCAACCGGGCTTTTCAAATCTGAAATCATAGCATGCAGTTGTGCTAAATACCAGTTTTCTGTCTTGTGTAAGGGCGGGGGTAGGACGTACACGATCTGCTTGATTTGGGCATTGGGCCTAAGGAAAATGATGCTCCGTGGACAAGTCTGTTTTGCTGACTTATTGTTCAGTAGACCGTATCTTGAGAACCACTCAACCAAAATGAACAATTTTTTCAGGCAAGATGCTCAATTACCCATTCTTTATGATAAAATAAAATCCACAGATATCAAATTAAAAAAGGGGACAAATATCACTTTCATTTTGGGTAAAGTTTTATTGGGTCACTCTGTAGACAGCTTTACCTATAATGCAGGTTTTCACATGTTTTCTGAGAGGTTTGCCAATTGAACTGGTTTTGCAATTGCAAATCAAAACAACCATCTCTTACACATGACCTACCGCAGTTCCTAAGGACGACGCGGTACACTAAATGTACGAGGTAGGAGAGCCTACTGATTTGCTAATTTGTATTGTCTCTTTAAATATAACGTGCGCATTTTATTCACGATCAGCACAATTTTTAAATGATAACAAAGTTTGAGCGCTGTAGTAAACTGTAGTAATGATGTTATAAGGTTTATGGTGGGAAAGGCACTTGTATATTAACAAAAAATTATTGAATAATTATGTTTTGTCGATCATAAACTAAATAAGGGATAACTGTCTTTCTAAAGTCTCTTCTTTAATTTTTAATTTGGTAATACATGTAGGTTCGCAACAAGTTCACAGCTGGCGATATTGCTGGAGCTGAGGAAGCGTCCCGTTCATCCAAGTGTTGGTCTATCGCTGGTCTGATAACAGGAATCGTTCTCTATCTCATCGGAGTTGTAGCTATCATCATATACGTTGTTTTCGTGGTTTCGGTTGTTACTGCAGCCACTAACAATATAGACAATATCTGGGACTATGTTGACAGGAACAGCGCTTTTTATCAGGGTTAACATAAAATGAGAACCAAAAAGCCGACAATGATAATTTATCAACTACATTTTAAATTTAAATAATAATAATAAATTAATAATATTCAGGTTTTTTATGATCTTTATCACATGAACAGTCTCCCAGCGCTGTTACGCCCTATTCTTATTACGCCGCCCTTAGGAATCGTCAAAATCATTTCGCTTTCATCAGGTGGACTGCTGGCCAAGCGCCAACTTCCCTCTCAGCCCTTAGATTGTAATATCCCCCATCACAGAACGACATCCTCCCAGATTTCGCTTGGGTCGGCGAGGCAATTGAGATTAAGTCTCTTGCCCAGGGACCAACACGTTGGCCCCGGCGGGGTCTCGCAACTCACTCCCTATTGATCACGATTCCTGCACTTTTCCACTGGACCACACTCTGCTCCCTCGCAAATAATAATTACAACATGATAATCTTCAGTTTAAAATCAGTGAATCGTATAATTGAATATTGACTTACATGTTATACACTGTTAAACCATTTTTTTAAAATTTTGCTTTTTAAAAGAGGGTTGTTTAAAGTGCTAGTGTTTAATTTTTAAATAAATTGTTCAGTTTGTTAAGTTTTAAAACAATTTTTACAACTCACAATCTTTAACCATGCACGGTTGTTTACCCTGATCATTGTTTAAGAGAAAAAACCAAATCAAATTAAACACGTGGCATGGCAACCACTTTGCGTAATTCGGATGCTAGTGCACGCATAGTGTCATACGATTTGCAGTGAACTTAAAGAAGTAATTTGCGCAGTTTTGTTTTCAAAAAACCGCGATTCGTGGATTCCCTGGGCTTCCCTTTGTTTCACCGCGATGTGAACGTCACCCGCTGCCGCTAATTTCCACCGACAAAAACTGTCCTAAAATTTTTTGTGTCTTTTTTCTACCCTAAGCAAGTACCGATCATTTGTCGTTAATATATCCTTTTATTTTTCTTGCTTTACTTCCGATTTACAGGATGATTTTTTTTTATCTCTGCTAAGCGATTATTATCATATACCCTAAATACGTACATCACATTTCAGGGTTAAGAAATACATAACCTTTTTTACTTATTTTGGCTGTTTTTTGACCAACTCGCCCTGTGCACCACATCATATCCACCTGTTGAATACAAGTGTCCCTCCCGAACATTCTCCAAGTCCATATCACATCAATTTGTAAAGATACGCTTTACCAGGGTGGTGGTGGGCTGGCTTAGTCTTGACACTATTCCATGGTGTCCGATGCGAAATAGTGGGGCAATCTACACGGCAGTACAGATCCAGATCAATCCGTTTTCTCCGCGATACAGATCGCGATCACGGGCGACCGAAGCGTTATTGTACAAATTCTACGAGTAACCTTAGTGATTTAGAGAATAAAAGACAGGATTTTATCTTGTTGAGCGAATAATCGAGCTCATATTTAGATATGCAGGTCCAATGATTATTGAAGTAAGGAAGGAGTTTGAACAGCGCGAATAGCGCTCTCCACCACGAAAAAAATATTGGACCTGCCTACGGCCGCCGAAGAGAAATTTGCGGGCCCGGGGGAACATTAGAGTTGCGGGCCCCCTTTACCAACTTCATTTTCCAAAACCCCATGGGGGGGAGGTTTGCATGCAGTGGCTGCGACGCGGCCATGACCCTGCGCGGGGTGTGGGAACGTATAATGTAGTATTGATCTTCGCTCCAAACTTAATGGGTGTTTTTGTTTTGAATATTAATATTTTGTTTCATTGAGATGGCCCGGGGGCTGTGGGGTGGGAGGGGGTGTTCCCCTCCCGCGCGAAGCGCGAAGCCTTGCAATGTTTAACTTTCCCAAAAACATTGTCTCACTGAAAATTTGATAGAAACAAATAAAATTATAAAAATATAAGTGTTTCTTTTTAATGATAGAGGTGGAATAAACGTTTTTTTAAAAGTAAATATATCTGATGTGTTTAGTTCGGTTAATGTAAATAATAAGATAAAAAAGTGTTCATGAATTTCATAGATGCAGCGTCCCGGGGTGGGTGCAGGCACGAAGCGCAAACCCCGCAATGTTCACTTTCCAAAACTTCATTTTCTCATGTATATTTGATAAAACAATTTGAAATTGGTATGTAGTCCACTTTAATATTCATGAACACCGTTTTTAAAACAAATCTTAATGTTTCTTTATTTCAACAAGAGGGGGCCTGCATACTTAACTCGAGCGTAGCGCTAAAAAAAAATGGAAATTTTCGTAGTTATAGAGTATTTTCTCAACGTAAGTAGGTATCATGGTCGCAGGAGGGAGAACGGGCCCCCTGTATTCTGCCAATGCTTCTCTCTTATAACCCATCGCTCTCCCCGCTGCTCCATCCCCATCTCTAAACTTTCTCTCCCTCGGAATTTTGTCAAACGCAAGGGGCTGAACTTTTAATTTTTACAGGCCCCTAGGACCCCGTGCTCCCTCCTAGCAACTCGGGCCCGGTGTCAATTACCCCCTTTGACCCCCCCTCTCAGCGTACTGCCTATCAAATATGAGCCCGCTATTCGATACCAACAAGAGGAACTCCTGTCTTTTATTCTCCTTCTTATTCAGTTTTATCGGTATTTGTTCTTAATTTTTTGCGGAAATTGTTATTTCACCCTGCACTAATTGCCGAATATTACAGACAAAGAGTGAAATGCAGCCCCCCTGTAAACAAATGTTCTAGTCCAAACATAAAAAGATCGCGCGGAAGAGAAGTAATAATGTTATTCGGTTCTCATTCATACGGTGCTTTCAAATGTAACTACTTCAAACGTAACTGCAACGACCGGAAAGTGCATGCATTTCAGTAATTGCGTCGATTAAAATTATGACTTTTAATCATCCATTTTGCAGCAAAATATTACTTCTTTCCATAATTATGGAGGAACACAGACCAACTTACGAAAGGGTGAGTTATATATAACGTGCTCATGGCATGAGTCATGAACATCGTCACATGCATGATCAGCTGTGCCCGACCCCGCGTCCGCCGCGCTGTGCACGATCATGATGTGTGAATCTTAGCCGTATGATGATAATCGTTCGTATGTAGGCCAAAATTATCGCGATATATACAAGATTTAGAGTTTCGACCCATCTACAAGTGAGTCAAAAGCTTTCAAACTGATTAACATCATTATAAATTTAGCCTAAGGGGTAAAGTGGCAAAGGATAATACCGTTGCACTCACAGACCTTGCCCTGTCCCTGGACCCAGGCCGGAACGGTCCAATTTCCTCACATGAGGGCTCACTTCATCATAATTCACACATGCAAGTTAAGATGAACACTGTTGTGGCTAATTCTTTATTTCTTAAAACTAAAATAATGATTACATTGTTCATATGAGTTTTCCAAACTACTTTTTCTTGCATCAGATCACAATTTTGCATTATTTGTCAAATTTCTGAACATCCTACCCGGGCATCATGACCTTGCCTTGCAATCGACTAGGGCTTCGGGAGACCTGTGATAGTGACATTGCATTCTGAACACTTTTAATAACCCCAGTAAATAATCAAGAGAAAGAACTAATTGAACATTTGTTCTTGTACAGTTGAAGCTAGGCCTAGTGATCGACACCACTCGAATATTCCTTTCAGTTAGTTTTAAAGCAATGAGTCATAAAAAAAATGGTTTATGAATGTTCACTTGGTCACCCAACACCACTATTATTTTGTTCATATCATCTGAAAAGATTTTGGGTGGAGTTTGCTTATATATAAAAAGATTTTTTTTGTTTTTATTTTCTTAAATTTGACTTAGTTTGTATTTTTTGTATTAACAATTAAATAATTTCACATCTTCAAGCAACTAAGGAGTGATTTTTTTTTTCAAAATTACCGGATTAAATTGTTCTTTTTTGATTTCAAATTTTGGTTTCGTCACTATTTTATTCACCTTGAAAAGCAAAAAACGTGTCGCTAAAACGGGCACATTGCTTTTAAATTGGCATTGTTTTGTTGTTTTAATTGTTTTGTGTATTTTTCCTTGGGTTCTGCACTTTTAGGAAAAAATAACAATTTGGGCAAGCGGACAAAAAGTAACCTAAAAATTGTTTGGTTGGTAATTCGTTTGGTTTAGGGCCATGCATTGCCTTTCCCAAACAACACAGAACAATTTCCCATTTAATTAGTTTTTGTTTTTCTTTCTTCTTATTCTGTTGTTGTGGCATGTGCATCGCCAGTTTGTTTTACGTTGTTTTGTTTATTTTTTTCGCATCAGTGATCTAATCGTTTTTAGACTCAGAGGGGTTGAACACTCACAAAAATACATTGTAATACAGTGGCGTATACAATAATTCTTTTACGTACAGCAAAGTGCAGTGGCTCTTCGCACACCGCGGCGCTGCCTTTTTTCCTGGCCTTTTTTTCAACCCGTCAACTGAATAATTCTAAAAGCAGTGATTTAAGACGACGTGCACACCTCAGTTGATTGAGCAATTTATCTGATTTCTCGTCAGTTTCACTGCCACAGTTTCAGGCAAAGCTCTTTTTCACCGATCTGAGCGTTGCAAAATTCAGACTGGTCTTGACTGACATGACTGGACCGTAGTACGTAGAGATGTCAGCTCGGTCCCGTACAGATGCTAAAACGGCAAGGATTCCTTCCTAAAATCCCCAAATATGCTAATTAAAATCTTTGCATTAATGATAAAATAGTGCGTATTGCCATAACACCACTCCGGGTCAGCCATCGTGTTGACGTTCCTTTAAAATTAGTGTCGCGGCAACTGTTATTTGTTTTGAAAACGCCGCTCATGCTAATGAATTGCATAGCGCGTAAATATCGGCTTCACTGTCATCCTTCCCACTGGGCAAATACGGCGGTGATAGACACCTAAAAAACCAATAGAATTTCGCGATTTCTCAACAAAACACGCCCACTGAATAAGAAGTTAGAGAATAAAAGATCGGATTTGTAGTTTGTTGTGCCTACTAATATCGTGTCATATGGGATGGGCAGTCCAATATTTGAGTAGTTGATGCCGGCGCACTAGTTTTTTAATTTCATAATATATGTAGTTTTAAAAAACAGCCAACTATTCCCCCCGCTGTAAAAATGAACCAACCAGTACTACCATGCGTGCACTGCGTAACCTTATCCACGCGCGCGTAAACCCTTGCGCGGCCGGACGCACTATCTAAATCGTCTTCATATAAATCGGCAACAACCAAGGATATTGCGGTTTGCTTACTAAACCCCAGCCCACTGAATACGAATGAATCCTACTTTAGCGCGTAACCTAAAAGTACGCGCTTAAAGTTCAGCGACACTAACCAAGCCTGTACACACCAAGTACTCGTTGCAGATCTGGATCAAGTTGTTTGTCGTGCCCGTGTAGACGCAAATTGTCTACGAGGAAACGTCTTGATCTGGATCTGATCTGGATCGCGCTGCCGTGTAGATTGCACCAATGTGATTTTTAACCAATACATGTTGCGATACATAGAGAAGTGATCCGGTTGGTTCGGTGACTATTTGTAGAATAATAATAATATTTAATTGAGTTACTAATTAAAAGGTGCAACGAGAAATTTTGAGCCCCAACATATTGTGTCATATAAGAATTTCAAAAAAAAAAAAAAAAAAATAATAATAGACACCAATAGATTTCTTAGGGGATTTTGACAAGAAATGTTTTCTCTTGTGCAACTCCTTGACTCAGCGCCGCGTTTGATTACCAAAAATTTTTTTTTTCATTTCATTTTTACACTCGACCATTCTTTTCTACTCAAGCGACTTGGAGATTTCGTTCGGTATCAGAGGTATCACGTTTCGGTATCACCATTTTGGTATAAATTGATTCTTAAATCCAATACCCAAATTATTTGGTCAAGCTATAAGTTAAAAAATAGTGGGCGAGACGCAGTCGAGCCCAATATTTTTCAACTCATATCGAGACCAATAAGTTGGGTATTGGGCGAAAACAAGATCTAAATTTTATCATTATTATGTTTTGAAAGCTGTGGCTAATTACTATACACGTTCATTATACTTTAGCTTGGCCAGTTCATGACGTGGGCCAATTTGTCTCTGCGAAAATACACATCCCCTGTCTACACGTCACCTCTCGATACGATTTATTGCCGATCTGATGTTTTATAGAGATCCAGTTTGTTAATCATCCCGTCGTCGTTGAGGACGTCAACAAAAAATTGTTTCAACTTCAAGATTTCCAGGAGTTGCTCTTTGCCTACCACGACTCGAAGACAACAAGTTCTCAGTATTACCATGCCAGGGCCATATCATATGCTACTGTACTGACACTAAGACAAGCGATAACCTTAATGCTTTAAAAACTGACCTGAAAATCTTTACTTCAACAGCGGCGGTACTCTCCCTGTGTGGGCACTATCCACACCTTTAATCAATCCATTTATTGTTGACATCTACTTCCAGCAGCAGCAAGAATTGGGCCTCTCGAGGTAAAGTAAAAACAACACGTCCTTGACGAGCGATGCCAAAATTGACAAGACATGACCGGAATTCATGTGCACACGCTACCTACTTCCGTGGTACATAAGTAGCCTGAATCCTTGGCGCGTCCACGCGTATTATGCCGTGTTTATTCGACGAACATGGCGGCCACCGTAACGAATACCAAGACGGGTTTACCTGCCTAGTGGTTCGTGGGCGCATGCGGCTTAATACTGTCTCGTTACCAGGGTGCACAGACATCAACTGCATTAGGAATGTCGTTCTGGTGTTAAATTCATGAAAGTAAGAGGGGGATTGATCCAAAGTGTTTGGAAGTATTGGACAGTGACACCAAAGTTTTGAGAGAGCGTAGATTAATTCAAGAAGTGTTGCTTTTATTGGTTTTCCAGCATGTGTATAGGTAATATAGGACGGAAGATGCTCAAAACATAAAAATTTTATATTACACATAACAACAATGTTTCGTCAATTTAAAAAATAATGAAAGATCTTCCTGATATCCGTTTTGGTCCGCATGTCCATGGTTACTGCATACCGCACTACGTCACAACCAAGCATATCATTCAACCAATCATCATCTCACACGCGGGCGTTCAATTTTTTCATCATAATTTTATTCAAAAAGTCTTACCTCCTTACTTTTGGTAAGGCCACCACCCTAAAAGTGTCAATGAGTCCAGAAGTTTGAACCGTCATTGAGATACATGCATCGTCAGTCTACATTGCACTCACAAACAGTTCATTTGTTCAAGAATTACTAATGTAACACTTTTCTCACCTCTGTTTGTCTTTAGGGAATCAAAAGAATGAAAAATTTGGTGATTTTTTTGGGGGTGTGTTTTATTTGTGCTGAACACTAGACTTTCGATCTACTCGCCATTGCTTCTTCATTTATGCTATACGAGATGTTTTCGTATTTTACCTGACGTTTGGAGCGCCTTTTCCCATGAACATCCACTTCCGTTACACAAAAATAGGCGGAGTGTCCTTTTGTCTAGATAATCTTTTGCGCAGTACCAATATATTTCGTAGTCTGTTACACAAACCTATATAGGCCACGAGGCCAACGCGAAAAGGATGCTCGGATAAGGACTAGGGTGGCACACCCCTGGGAAGTACATAATTCTTCCGAAATAATTTTTCTAAAATTATTATAGAAATAAGTTCTACATGTGTTCTCACTTCTAGTATGTGCACATTTTCTGAAAAATGAATTAAATGTCATCTCAATTTTTGCCCTGAATAACAGTGACCAATAGATGTACATCATGATTCATTGACCCCAGCAAATAATGGGGCTATAAGTAAATCCGCTCGGTATGCAGAGGACCAAACACTTCAGATTCCTTTTCATGTGGAACTGCAGAGTCATTGTTATTAATCTACAAAATGCTTTTTATTCGATTGCAATCGGACATTCGGTTCCCGAGATATTGCTGATCAAAGTGAAGCAGTGTACGCGAAATTGGCCAAAAATTCAAGAGCTCCTATATTTTATCATGTGAAAATTTAAAGGGGTTATATTTAAGATATTTAAAAGATATTATTTATGAACTATTTAACACATTTATTTTGGCTAAGTTGAAGTAAATAAATACTCATATTATCCTCTCCATAATTTAAAGTAATTAAATGTCACTGGGTAAGTATAAGTGATTTTTCATGTATTTCACTGTTTCCTCACCCTGCAATATTTAAGAAAATTATTTTAAAAATTAATTACAGGACACTGGATGCCACCTATTTCGATGATTCTTGCATTAATAATTATGATAATTCAGTATAAAATGAAATTTTTAAAAATAAATCCATATTTCACATCAAAACAGCACCCTCAATCTGGCGTAATGTTCTAGGTCTATAACTTGTTTCGTTAAAATACGCAAACATCCAAAACGAAAACGAACGTAACTAATGAACGCTATATGCTATGAACATGAAATTTGGCACACATATTAAGCAAATACAGGGCTAGTGAACCATGAAATTGTGTTCCAAATTTAAATTAGGCTATGAAATTATGCGATTGGTCGATTGTCGGTTGCCATGGCAACGGTATTAAAAATTCGGCTTCATGGTTCACTGCACTTTTACCCCTTGGACGTTGAACATGCACCCCAAGTTTCGTTCCCAATAGATGTTTTAAGGTATTTCTTTACATTTCCTTCTCGTGTTTAGCCAATCAGAGGCCTTACATGGTCACCATGGCAACCATAGCAAAAATTACATGGATTTTAAAACTTCGTGACATGGGCTACAATATGATGTATAACATGTATACACCACTATTTAGGAAAATTAAGAAAAATCATTTCAAAGTTCACTGCTTCAGACCCCATACTCCCCTTTAATCAATTTAGTGCAGGGCCTCTCTTGGTTTGAGAAATTACACAAAAATAAATTAAGATTTTGATTTATAAAAAGGTTGGTCATGAATTATAAAGTGGGCTACCGTTCTAGTTAGTGAGTGTCCTACAGACAGTAGGTTACAAAGACCGATGGTCCCACGGACAATGGGTTATAGATAGCGAGTGTCCGACGGATGGAAACTTAGTGATACGAGTGTGCGACGGACGGCACCGTATAGAGAGCAGTGGTCCAACGGACAACAGGTTTTCATAGAGACAGTTCCTCAAGGTTTCAGAGAATGGCCCTACCGGACAATTTGTTAGCAAGGACACTCATTTTTCTTTACACCTGGCAGGATCATCCTCTCACGGGGTTTACAAAAGACACACATATTAGTGATATTGGGCGGTATTTCTTAAGGGTTGTCGAACATGCGTGTTTTGGTTGAGGAGTGCGATGATAGTGGCCCCCCTAGATCGTGGGCTACGCTGGGTGGTAAGCAACTTTATAAACTCCTGGAGCATAAAAGACATCGTGTGGCCACAGGGTCAATCAGAACTCCGCTTATATATTATCAGATCCTGGGCCTCAATAAAAACTAACAATCAAATATTGAATTTTTTTGCCAAAATCAAGTTCAATCTCAACTGGAAGTTATAACCTGACCCTTTTTTAAAAATGTTATTATATTATTAATTTTTTATTACAAAACATTTGATATTGCGCTTCTACAGGAGAACACAGCGCCTAACCAATAAATGAATAAATGCAAAGTTTAACCTACAAGTACATTAAATGCAAGGCTGCGGCAGGAGTACAATGAAGAAAAACAACTCAGTATACAAAAGCAGCATATATACCCGAAAAAAAAACATGAGATGCCATTAATGAAATCAGGAGTCTTGAGTGCACCGTTGAAGAACCTCGACACGGACATCGCTTCACTGATACCAACCGGGAGCTGTTCCAAATGTTTCGTACCCATGACTTGGAAAGATTTGTTAGCAGCCTTACGTTTTGAGCGAGGGACCATAAGTCTGGTGGTATCCATGGAGGAGCGGAGTCGACGTCGCGGTTCATCACATTGCTTTGGAATGTAGGCATATGTACAAAGTAGAAATCATTCAAGTATCACGGGGCTTCACCATTCACTGATTTAAAACTATAACATAAGTTTGTAACAATCCTTTCCCTTTGACATACAGCAGTGTAGAATTTAGCATCAGGAGGTAATAATAGCTCTGGTCTTCGTCCGCAAGAAACAACCAAAACAACGCGCTGCTTTATTGATTATATTCGAAGGCTGTCGCGGTTATCCTCTTTCTTATCTTAAGATCGCTCTCTTTAGCACCATATAATATGAATTGGCATAATCTATGCGTACAAGACCAAAGCTCTTCTGCATGGGTGCCCCGTCCTTAGGAATAAACCTCGAATACGCCCAAACTTACGAATATGGAAGTTAACACTCTTACAAATGCGATTAACTTGATCATGACCTACTTAATATGGATCAAACATGACTCCCAGTTTTCTTACACAAGAAGATGCACGGTTCCAGCTTTCATTAAATTTTAGTTGGTGTAATTTGGGAGCTGGTTCACGAGTTATGACCAATTATTTGAGCCACTTGAAAAACCTGTTGGTCCGTTTTGGGTCTACCATATCAAAGAGTTGCTATTGAAAATCAACTTCACTACATTCTTAATGGAAAATTAAAATTAAAAAGGTATTAAGGCTGCTCATTGTGATATGACATAATGTGAAGTTTAGAATGTCACAATGCCAATAAAATAATGTAGCATTGAAAATTAAATTCAAACAGGTGTTGTTCTTGGCTTTACTCCATGTTTCAGCAAAAGGAAGAACCATAAAACACACGAATTGAAAGTAAACTAGGTCTCTGAACACCAACCATCCTTTCCTTTATTGTTCTTTGTTCCACACTGTTTCCTTCATTATTTCCTCCCTTGCATCTTGGAGGAAGTGGTTAATGGGAGGGGAAATTAGCTCTCCCCATTAAGAGCATTGTACACACATTTGTCCCACCGCCATAATCAGAGACTTGGGGCTGTCCGTTTAGTTTCAGCAGTATACATTTACCATGAATTTCATGATTAATTGTCCCATTGAGAGTGAGTCCCCTCATTCCCCTTCCCCCCACAAAGCATAATTTCTGGGGCTTTTACTGGTTGAGAATAATAATGATTAGTTCAGTGCATGGTAACCCGATCTCTACAATATTCTTTGTTTGAAAAGTTAACCCCACAAGATACTACACATCTTAACCTTTAGTTTCTTGACCTTCAGTGGAAACTGGCCCAGTGGTATTTTATCCTCTCTGTGTTCAATTGCAATATCTCTCCGTTTATGTGCATCAAATGGGATGAAATAAAAACGAGGCATTTGGGCGTAGGAATCTGTCTAACCTACAAATAATAGCAAAATATCTCACAAATGCACAGTTTATATTTTTTTTTAAATTGTTAGTTTGATATGTATATTTTTTTTTGGGGGGGGGGGGGACTTCGTTGTTTGGCTTATAGCAGAGGGTTTTTTGTTCATCTTGGGAAGGGTGGTTGAAAGTGACCCGTCCCCGCCGGGGCATGACGAAGTTTTGTGACTCTTTTTTAACAGAGGCGAGTGTGATCCTTATCGATGTCCTTGAAACGACCAGTTGCCGAGGAGTTGCTCAGCGATTAAAGCAATATTTAGCACTTTATTGAAGAGCGCCCCAATGTTTCAAAATTTTTGAGATTTTTACATGGTTGCATTGGTCTGGCTAGTAAGCTATACCTGTGACTGGTTTAAGCCGAAAATGTCTATGTGTCCCAAACGAAGGAATTGTTGTAAATTAAAAGAATATTATATTATCGGGGATCCCGATAACAATTCAGCGGCTGCTTGAAACGGCCTTCAATGTGAAATAATAGCCGGGAAATAGCGACATGTACGTTTCTACGCTCATCATTAGTTGTTTTATTGGTCAGGCAAGTCAAGTTAGAGGTTTTTTCTGGAGGTGGCACTATTTCATCATGGACGGATGCAAAAACGAGCATTTTTCCATCAGCTCTGCCGTTAAGTCCAATCTGGGATCCCAATTCTAATGACAAATCGCTTATTTTCTGATAAATACGCATTTTTTAAGGCATTCTCGTTCGCAGGTATAGTTTCCTAGCAATTTGCCCATGTAACTGTGCAAAATATCAATTTTTGAAAGTTGGGGGCGCTCTTCAAAAATGTGGCAATATTTGCTTTAAGTTGGCAGACACAGGACATTCCGATGGTTTGGAACTCTGCTGTTGTGGCGGTTTATAGTCTTATAGTCTACTGGCAATGCGTCGAAGTCGTGATTCCATGGACCGCTCCTCCCATCGCTCACGACGTTTCCCTCCTGTCCAAGCAGTTTGTCAGATCTAAAACCTTGGATGTTCGCTTCTTTGTAAAGAGCATCATATTCCTCATCCTCCTAAAATTCTAAAAGCTTCTAGGTAATCATTTCGCTCATCCTTTCTGGAAAATATGAAGGTAGCACCTCACCGGGGTTAGGGTATGCCGTCAAATTTCAAGAACTTTGCTTCGGTGCGCAAATGACAAAAGTTTTCGTAAAAAAAACTTCTAGGTAATCATTCTCCTCATCCTTTCTGGGAAAAATGAAGGTAGCACTCACCACAGGAATAAGTAATGCCTTCAAAGTCAAGGTTGGGGGGGGGTTGCCACCCAAAGATCTAAACACCGGCATATTCGATATTCAAATTAGTGGAAAAACCAATTTTGTTTTGCCAGACTCGCGGACTTGATGACGACATTGTGATGCCATACTAGTTATGTGTTTTACTTATTTTGTGGTATCAATGGAAAAGAGGTGCTGAGGACCATAGCTCTCCACTGTTACAAATCATAACAATCGGGTGCTTTATAACAACATTCCTCGGAGGGGGGTGGTGGTACCACCCCCCCCCCCTCTTTTGGTAATCCGTGTTATCAAAAGCTTGGTAAGACTAGTTTAAGAAGTTGTTCTTTTGTATACCATAAACCAAACCACATTAATATCATAAATTCATCTATAAA